>NMRB01000315.1:171594-197811 GCA_002633025.1 Notospermus geniculatus | reverse complement strand
GGGTGCATTTGCCCCCCCCCCCCCAAGCTACGCCCCTGATATCTGGACAAAAATGTCAAAATATGATAGAAATGACCGTCCTGCACCAGGACTGAAGTATTTGATACTCACCTTGTTATACAAAACTGTTCCGCGCCGGGAATGTCTGGGTATCGTGGTCGCATTCCGGTTGCAATGAGAATAAACCGGGCAGAAATCTCTGTTGTTTTACCACTCTTGTTCGTCGTCTGAAAACGAAGAATATTTTTAATTCAATAAACATTGCATCAAGAATGAACGGCCAAATGTGAGCCACTCTGGCAAAACCAGACGCTTGTCGCTCTTACCTTGGCAGGTTGAGACCAAATGTTTGTCAGTTTCAATATTGTCTGCCTATTATGAAATCTGACAGAATCTATTTCTTCCATTCCCTCCTGATAAATATCAAGTCAACTTCCAGAAACTTGCAAATGTTCGACCTCAATCGGGGTCTTCCTCAGCACTTTTCAGTTGGAGAGACCAGAAAAGACTGGTGCCTCCAACTGAAAAGTGCCTGAGGAAGACCCTGGTTGGGGTCGAAAATTCGCAAGTTTCTGGAAGTTGACTTCTTGATATTTATCATTTTGTGTGTCAATTTTTGTGCTTTCGTTCTTTGGATTTCCATTCTCTCCTGGTTGCATCTTAGTTCATTGAGGCTCAACTTCTGAGCGACAAATACGCGAGGCACATTGAAAGGTTTACTGAACTTATCATCACTCATCTATTTCCAGGACTAACTGATTCCTACCTTTACTGTATGAGGTCCTATCATCTGTCCCCTTGCATTCAGGTAAGTCACCTTACGACTCCTCAGTTGGACCCTGTAGCCCCAGTTCAGTGATCGGATGTAGTTCTGGATGTTGTCCTTCATGGTGTCCCAGTTGTGCTTGACTGAAAAGTGCATAAGAAAACTAAGATATCCTCTGACGTGAGAAAAGTTTGATGGTCTTTTCGGAAGTCGGTTTCAGCTTAAGCTGACAGTGGACTGCAGTATATTTTGCTATGGCACTCGTACATCAGTGTGTGGTGACCAACTGCATTTATCATTTTAGGAGATGGCATGGGTAGAGACGGTGTAACGTAAGTACCAATACTAGTATGTCCTTACCATGCTCTGAAAACTCCCAACCATACGTCTTCGAATCTTCCAGATGATGGCCTGAATGGTTAATAATAATAATGTAGTAATAATGTGTGGGCTTATAGTGCCTTTTACATTTAAGTGTCAAGGCACTTCACAATTATTACCCCCAGCTATAGGCCTGTTCATTCAAATTTCATATCTGCACTCCCCGGGGAGTATTAC
Source organism: Notospermus geniculatus (assembly GCA_002633025.1). NCBI lineage: Eukaryota > Metazoa > Nemertea > Pilidiophora > Heteronemertea > Lineidae > Notospermus > Notospermus geniculatus. The sequence goes on along the minus strand of NMRB01000315.1, from coordinate 196,487 downwards.
AGTCCCGGCAGCCAATTTCAGCGCTCTTGGACTAACATTCACATAGACCATCACTACCAGCCAGGTACAGGTTGAGGAAATCAATGTAAATCCAATCATGTCATGTGATGGTCAGCATCATCTTTGTAGTAGTAGGGAAACAGTAATCAACACACTACTAATACGTTCTTAGATAATAGGTTCTTTATGCCTTTTACTATCGGAAGGCAGACATGACGCTGGAGACGTGTACCGTTAGGTGGATGATGAGAAAAGACCGATACCTACCCATAATGGCTGCGGTGTGCATCAACTTCTTTGGTATGCAACCAACATTGACGCATGTTCCGCCAAGTCCTGAAAATATTTGATAAGAAAAAAACTTAGCCAACAGATGCAAGGCAAAACAAAAGGACTTTTCTAGCGCTTTGTCGTGAAGAAGGCAGATGGTTGATTCATTTTCTTGGCAGACGCCCAGTATTGTATTTGTATTTCATTGTTTCCGTCAGGGCCGACGCTAAGCATTATTGGCCCTGGTAAGTACGGAGGAGGTGATCACAAGCTACTCATGTTCTTCACTTGGATGGGCTCTTTTACTTGCCCTTGCAAAGAAACAAGGTACAAGGCACCGCGGCTTACTGTCCCATGCGACGGAATGAAATCCCATGTGGCCCGGGCGGGATTCGAACCCGGGACCTGCCGCTTGCTAAGCGGACGTGATAACCACTAGGCTATCACAGCCCAGTCTCTGTGACGGCGAGACACAATGCTTTTTGGATGACCAGTTCATTAAGGTTACACATTTTATCATCTCGAACTGTTTATCACCAACTCATGACTTTTTAATCGAACGGTTCAACTTCGCTTCAATGAGGCCCAGGTGCCAGACATATGAAACCCCAGCAAATGAGCAGCACGCAAGTCCATTGTTAGGCAGCAAGTGATATTGTTTTCATTCTAGGAGCTTAACTGAACATCCTCATTAACTATCTACCGATCCAGTTAATGGCATGTCTTCGTGAAGTGTGCATGGCCCCATTCAGTTGTTAACAGCAACACTGATGTACCTCACAATCAATATAGGATATGTTTAATAATAACGTCATCGTCTCAGGTAGCATTGGCAATTAGCAATTTAGCACCTGCGAACAGGTTATTATTACATGTCGTAATAAACTGGACAACCTATGACATTTTGTACACATCAGTCGGGTGATCCGTCATTGGGCTTTCAGAGTGGTGGCGCAGTAGAAACACCACCGCTTGTCACCTCTGTTACCAGGGATGGCGCTACCCACTCACCAAATCTCATTGGCTATTTCACCTCTAATCGGACTAAAAATTCAAACATTTGGCTAAAATTTTAAACTCAACATCCATTAGAATGGAAAATTTGGCCATCTGAACTTCTACTTCGCTAAGGATTTGGCTACAACTTGACCAAAGGTAGCACAAACCTGTGTTACAGGTTGTAGGAGTCAAATTATCCTGCCACTGTCACTTACCCCATGTGGTGCCGATCGGAGAAGGTGTGACAAAGTCAAGTAATGCAACTTTGGCCCCGAGGTCCGCAGCTTGCTGCAAAAGTAAAAGGGCAGTATGGAGCCTACAAAAGAAACTTGAGAGATTCTTGGCAGAAAAAGCGAATCATGAATTTTCTAACATGACTTTTTTGACAGTGCACAGGTTTTTCTCTTTGCAGTTTGGCTTCCTCCTGCTGTACATATATAAATTTTGAATAATAATAACACAGATAAATAATAATAATAATTTAATAATAATTCACCCTCTGTCTATAGCACTAATAGTGTCGTTTTTGGCACTCAGTACTCACCTCGGTATTTTCTAAACACTGCAAAAAACTGACTAACCTTCGAGGCTGCCAAGCCGCCCGATCCACCACCAATCACAATCAAGTCGTAATCATAATTTGCTGCATCAATGACGTTTTGATCGATCAATCCTGCCAGTTTATTCTCTGACTGGAGCTGCAGCAGAGTATTCGCATCACCTGAATTTGGAGATGGAAACTGAACGTTCAAAATTTTGACCGTTTTACATGTGCAGTGATTGCCCATCACGCCATATGCCTCATGTCTGTTTGGCGTGGGCTTCTCTACGCCTGAAGCTGGCATTCTGCATACATCTGGAATCCAACTCAGTTGTTCCTGGAATCTGATTCTTGCACTGTCCCACAGGACGCCCACAAATTCACATTGTTGCAGAAGCAAGTTTTTGGTTGTTTTCCTCCATTATGTTGATCCAGAATGAATCTGAAATGAATCTGTTGTAGAATCCTAGAACTTCCTGAACTGAATTCCCAAATTCACTAACAGTTCAAGTGAATGATANATTAATGATGTCTGGCTAATCCATATTTTCTTCAATGATATTGGTAGACCTCCACGGCTTTCTTAATATTACGTTAACATATCATTATGTGGCCACTGATACAGCGTTGAAAGCGCTATCGCTGAATTTATCTGAAGCAATGGAAGACATAGAAGAAGATACATGTACCAGGGGACAACAAACAAGTAAATATGATCTTACCACAATCACCATCAGGATTCGGATAGTATAGATAATCAGCGATCTTTGATCGCATTGAAAGCCAATAATGAGGGAGTGTGTTCCCCATCTCCAGAAGCAATTTGTCTTGAGAACAGATGAACAACCAACTTCCACAAATGTCTCGAATGACCGAGACACAATCACCCCAAAACCACACCAAATGATAATAACCCTCCCTCTAGCATTCTCATACATGTATGTTCTCTTGGCAACCCCCTGAGAAGGTGTTAGTCTTTAAAAGTGTTCATCACAACTGTCATGCCAGCCATCAAGGTGCTGATCAAAGGGGGAGCGCACCCAGCACACGCCCCCTTACGGCCAACAAGACTGTAAAATCAACCGTGAAATTCTGATATTTGGAGCAAATCATTGAAATTCACCGTCGATTTCAATGTTTCTAGCACAGTGCACCCCCTCTTTTCCAAAATCGTGCATCCGCCCCTGACATCAATGAAACTTTTCCAGTGAGATAACCCAATTGTCAACGTATCCGAACTGTTAATTGTCAAACTGTTAATTGTTAAACAGAATTTTCCTGTAACCCTGTTAATTACCCCACAGTTCAAACACACCATGCTTATTTCTGTTAGTAAATGTACCGCACATGAGGACACAACAGGTGATTTTTATTTATAGCCAATGGCCACCTCAGTCTGTTTGGGTTGGCAAAAATTGTTTAAAAAAAATTATTTCTGGAGTGCGAGCGCCAACTCAGGGCATTGCAACAGCTACTCATAAAGAAATATCGGGTGATATTTACGTTTTTCCCCTTACTCTGGGGGAGGGGGAGGGGGAGGTAGTCAGCAAGTCCTATGAATGCTTGGTCCCACCCAGATCACTCTCAGCCAGTAACACAGCCCTGTTCCTTGTATTGAAACATATTCTTTACATATCAGTTGATTAGCACACAAATCAACTGTAACACCATAATAATATTGGCAACCGCTAATTATTAATTGATCAGTTTGAACATTATCAGCAGTCAGGTGATGATTGGAGATAGATACATAAAATTGAAGCACATTTGCAGGCTAGGCACACTAACTAACCAATGTGAGTACAGCAATGCCACTGCTAATTATGAATTGATTAATTTGAACATTATCAGTCAGGTGAAGAGATGGAGTCATAAATTAAGGGACATTCGCGGGCTTTAAAAAAAAAACTTCGGTCCAGCGTACATTGGTGGGAATCCACGATCTAGTGGGTGCTAACCCTGAACTTCTCCATGGATTTGACAGATGTGCGTAGAAGGAATACCATCAATAGAATGTCAATCACCACGAATCCACATCACATACTTCCTGTATTAAAAGTAAAAGGTATCCATTGAGAACCAACTTAGTGCAGAATCTGACAAAATCCACGGTCGGTGCCCGCAACACAATAAGTCCACAACCACAACAGATCAAATATGAAGACGCCAAGAGCGTCTGCAGACAGTATTACTCCTGATTAGCACAAAAGAATCAGATCTGCTTGTCACTGCTGCAATATAATTCAAAATCTGCCAAGCTCCGTGTCGCACATTGAGAAGTTCAATAATCCATTTCCTGCAGTTGTCGGTACTAATCATTTGTCCACCGCAGCAATATTGATACTGCCTTATGCGCACTAAGACCCGAACGTGAAATAGGAATGGATTTTGTCTTTTGCGTGGTCAATCGATATAAGCTTCGATGAACAGTGCTAAGTAGCATGATGAGACTGCTCCCCTGGTGAGAAGGGGACTGACCTCACTTTTGTAACAAGATTAACCCATTTAATGCTCATACCAGTTGAAAGGGCATGAAATAATAACAGGTTTCTAAGGTGAAAGACATAGCTTCCTACCGGACTGGAACCCACAGACCCTCGCATAAGGCATCAATCGCCAGCACTCAGGGGCAACACGCCTTAACCACTAGGCCAAATCCCCATCTTCAAAAAAGATGGTGTGATGACCCATGTTTATACCAGTGGAAAGTGATTCTTTTTGGAAAATGTAAGACTTACCGATGAATTTTCCACCGATGAAAATGTATGGTGCAGTGGTTTGTCCAGTTAATGCTGAGAGGGCTGCCTGTATGTCNGGGGGGGGTGCTACAGCGATATTGTGTGATTCTTGAATATTAAGACCCAAAGTCATTTTTTCCCCTGCGTCACTCACATACAAATGTTTGTTGGGAATAACCGATTTACTCACCTGTTGTGTCAAGATCAATAGCTTTGAAATTCACATTCAAGGATTCAAAGAGTGCTTTTACCTGAAAAACAGAAGAAAAAAACATTTAACAGATGTAATTAATATAACCTGGGTCACGTGATTGCATGAAAGGTTGGTTGACAAGGGTTGCTTCATTGGTAACACTTAATTGATTGGTTGGTTGGTTGATTGATTGATTGGTATTCAATGACTGATATTGATGATATTTTTTTGTCAAACAAACCAAGCGGAAATGAAGAAAGCAACTATTGCAGCAGACCTGTCTAAGAGATGGCACGTTCACATGAAGTGTATGAAAGACAAACTATTTGAAATTTTTCTTTAATTTGACAAGGCAAACGTGTCAAATCGATGATGAACTGGTGGAACCTTTTCAAAAGGTGGCGCTACTGCACAAGTCAGAGGTGCTAGTGCTAGCGTATGACATGTATGACAGCGCAAAGAGCAACGTCATGCTTGTTGTCACGCTTTGTGAATGACGCAATGAAATGACTTCCAGCTGATGTTTCATGTCAGACATGCATTATGTTGTGCAACAATCAATGTATCGTCCGACGGAAGCACCTCTAGTGTCAACACTGACTTGTAATGTACATCAGTGCCACCTCACAGCTTCCTCATTACGGAACAAATTTCTGCCTGCATTCAAGATTAATTCTGCTTTCCTTGAATTAATTTGAAAAGGGAAGAGATTAGTAGATGACACAACTAACCTTCTTGCTGAATGGACAGGACGACAACGTGAAGGTAATAACATGATTTGTAGTTGTCTCCTGTCGAATCAGGGCTGCTGGATCACCAGCAATAGGTGGCATCTTGTAATGTAATTAAATTCTCTTGTGTGTAAAAACTTCCTCCCTAACTGAAAAAGAACAAATGTTTACAATCATGCAATGCAGTGAGTGGCAGTGATAGGCCTAGGCATATTCACCTAAACAAACAAACAATTAGCAATACATTTAATAGGGCCTATAATTAATTAAGACACCAGGTCCAGGGGGCTACGCTGACGGTCAGCATCATTCATCGTTGGGTAGCTAGACCTAGCGAGGCTGAGGGCCCTACCGAGGTGTACTAATCCGACGACGAGGGTGAGTGACCGCGAGGTAAAATAAAAATCCGAGATAGGCCTACCAACCATCCTGTAGTGTAGGGTAGGCCTAAAAAATATCACCAAATCCTGACTAGGCGGCTACTCGGCCTATTCATGCTAGGCCTAGGCCTATTATTGAATAGGCCTAGGCCTACCCAGCCGCAGCGCAGGGCAGGTCTGGCGCGGAGTGGCGGCTCGCTAGGCCTACCTTGACGTGTAGCCTAGCTATGAATGCACTGCCTTGTATCATAAATCTGGATCAAAACCATGATCTACTGTATTTAAATACTAATTCAGCACAATCACATGTGATCTGCAATGCAGCCAGTGATTCATTCATGCATGTCATGATGAGATGGCAGAAATTTTAGGTAGGCCTAGGGGGTGTTGTGTTATGGATGCAATCACGCCTGTCGTAATCACTGAATTCGCAAAGTTCACTGCCTCAGGTTCGAGTCAATTTCATCTCTATTCATAGTTTAAACGTAAAACACAATAATCGAGAGTTGTCATCAACTGAAATCTTCAAAAAATGTCCAGAAACATTCAAAATATTACAAAATGAATCCATACCCGGAAAACGTTGCAAATTGTGTAATCATGGTCGAAGCTCATTCCACCATCAGCTGACGTCATCCTGGGCCTGGGGACCAGGTTGGTGACGGACGACCTTCAGAAAACAACATGGCGACTCGTGGGTTGTGGAAAAAGGTTCGATATTTTCTCTTCAACATTTCTCTGATATTGCTGCTGTGCGCTATCAAATTATTGTTATATGCGTTGCCTGAAACTCCCGTTTTGCCGATATGGCTAATGTCATTATTGTTTGAAGACGGGAGGTGGGCCCATCCCTACTGTGTAGGCAGGCCATGATAAAAGTGTTGTACATCATGCGTGTCATAGGCTACATCATGTACATGATGTAGGCCTAGTACATGTCATGCATGCATGTCATGTAGGCCTACCCTTGGAGGAATTATACTGTATAATTCCTCCAAGGCCTACCCTAGGCCTACATACCATGCAAGTCTGCCTGGCTGCTGTGTGTGCATGCATCCTCCCACGTGTCCATTTATTATCATATGACAATGATGATGGGGGAATGACATGCAGTTGATTGTGTGAAGTGGCTCAGGAGTTTTTGTAGTCCAATAAATTCCGGGTTCATATAAAGATTTTTTATACCGGTAGGCCTAAGGCCTAGGCCTATAAGAACACTTGTGGATCGGATTGAATCGGTGCATTTTCACCAAATTGGAATCAGTTAACATTCATTTTTTCTTTTTAAATGCAAGAATCATGAATTACAATGATTTAAAAATAAAAAATAAAATGCAAAATTTACACTTAAGGCCACATAAAAAAATTACTTGTTTCTCATCAGCGGCCGGACGGATTTTTCGTGCCGGGTGGATATTTTTTTATATTTTATATTTTCAAAATATAAATTATAAATGGGCCGGCCTGACAAAATAAACACAGCTGAATAAAAATTTGTATTTTCAAAGATAAAAAACACTCATTTTCCAGGGCAGCATGATGTGTAAAAAGTCAATTCTGGCAACCTGACACTGACAGGTTGTAAACAGTTGTGACAAGCCTGAATTTGCCACGTGTGTGTGGTCTCCCTATTCCCGGGCCGACCTTCATGACCCCGAACTGTTCCACTTTGATGTACATTTTCTTCAAAAAGAAAATTATAAATTGCCCTGGTCTATCTTTCTCCGTAAAATTCCTAGAAATTTAAATATAAAATATAAAATATAAATTGCCCTGACGGACCTTACCTTCACCAATGTTCTGATGAGAAACAAGCTATTTATTTTATGTGGCCTAACATTGCATTTTGTTAGGAATCTACCATCTCATCTGAAATGAAACACACAAACTGTGGCGCAATGATGGCAAGCACTGTATCGCCACAGCTGTCAATGGCAGATATGGGAATTAGCTGCTGACATCAGCCTGGCCTTTCAACAGCCAGAATCAGAGTTCATTCATTAAAAAAAATCAATTATCTCCCAGGATAATACACAATATCATCTGTTCATTATATTCCATAAACATATAAGAACTTGCAGTTCAACTTTATACCAAACCAAAGCTAACTCTGATCCGTGCAAGAGCGCCCCGATTTGGTCCGATCCGGTGTTCTCATGGACCAATAAATTCCCCTATACTCCTCAACCTAGGCCCTCAGGCTCAGCCAGGACTGCTAAGAGATTAAAAATAGGCCACTAAGTACCATTAGCTCAGCCTAAAAATCTCTTTATGACATTGTTTTATTTTTTGCAGACAACTGGCCTGACTGGCTTGGAAGTTGCCAAGTTTCCGCAAAAGGTGAGTTTTGTACTGATGCCATAATTTTAGGTCACCACATTGAATTGGCCGAGAAAGTTACAAAGTAACATTGTCAGTTATGGAAACTACATGTATTGTAAGGAAACACTTTCATGGACTGACAGTGTACCATTCATTATTGTCAATAGGATGTGATTGCTTTCATTCAGATTTTTTAATGCTGGAACTTATTCTTGTTTTTCTTCCAGACTTTGAAAGTTCTGTATGATAAAACTCTACGTACGTTGGAGAAAATGCCTGAGGAGGCTGCCTACAGGAGACACACACAGAAAATAGTGCAGAGTCGAATGGATGTAGTTAGTTCAGTAAGTATGGGTGGCAGTCAAACAAGTTTATGTATTCTGTATTAACCAATGAATGAACAGAAGACCACTACCAAGTACATACATACACATATCAACACACAGATGTAGTCCAGAATATTTCGGACTAATTTTGTTGGCATTTTGGGCGTTGAAATCGTCAGCCTATGCCTACGGGTTTTGGTTATATGATTATTTCAGATGTTAATAATTCATCTAATTTAGAACTCATTATGTTGATGCAAACTCTCATTCCAGGAACCAGATATGAAGAAAATAGAGGAGAAACTGAACTGTGGACAGGCAGAGGAGCTGATACTTCAGGTCAGCCTCTTTTCTTCACGTTACTCTTTCATCCCATCACAGTGTTGGACCTTGCCACATGCTAATACCTCAATTTTTGCCAAACATTTGTAAATGTCTAAATGTGACCTATCACAGCAAAACCAGGCACATGTTGCTCAGAAGGTGAGCCTAAACGAACTAAGATGACACCAGGAGAGAATGCAAGAAATAGATAATTTCAGATGTCATAATAAGCAGACAATAGTGAAACTAACAAAATTTTGGTCTCAGCCTGCCAAGCTAAGAGTGACATGTGTGCCTGGTTTTGCTGTGGAACTGGAAGGTCACAATTATTCGGCAGAACAATGTGTCAACTTGTAATCCTCTCATTTTTTTCCCTTCAGGCTGAGAGGGAACTGATCTTGTCACGGAAAATGCTACGCTGGAAAGCATGGGAGCCACTTGTTGGGCAATCAAGTGAAAATCAATGGAAGTGGCCAGTTTGATTTCTACTGTAATTTAGGACAATGTAAATAGACAAATTGTACTGTGTTTGTATTAGGGGTTTCACCTAAGAAACCTGTTACATTTCATGCTCGTGTTTGTAGGGATTTGTAAAGTGGTTTTCAGAATGTCCAGTCATTTTTGCACTCATTTTACCTTGCAATGGAACCTAACCACAAACTACAAATTGGCCAGTGCATGTCAATTCACGGTTGACCGATTCCTAATACATGTAGGACCTTGTTCAGGTCTATACTCTGATTCAAGATAATCATGCAATCATGCACACGTAATTGTCCCATTTGTAGTTTGTGGTTAGGTTCCATTGCAAGGTAAAATAAGTGCAAAAATGACTGGACATTCTGAAAACCACTTTATCTGGATAAACTGACCAGATGATGACAAAGATGTGACCCTCCACCAAAAACAGTGTTCTCTACGGGTTTTGGTCTAAGAGGGGCGGCAGTGGGCGTGGTCCCGAAGGCACCGCGTGAGGCGCCTTCTGGCGGGGTGTCTGGGGGCCCTCCCCCAGCGAAGTTTGGATTTTAGGTGCTCTGAGATGTTTTCTGAGCATCTGAAATGCATTAATTGAGTGATCTAAACCATAAATATTAGGGAGGATGAATTTTTAAGACGGGCGGGCCGTTTTTAAGAGGTGCGGATTTTGCCGGGCCGCCCTTTTATTAACTGGTGTGGAGAACACTGCACAAAACCATTCGGAAGTCGCACGGAAAATGAACCAAAACGTACTGAGATGACACCAGGAAACAAGGAAAGAAAAGGAATCACTCAGACTTCACAATAGACAGATAATTCTGAAATTGACAGACATTTCAGTCCCAACTTGCCAACTTCGGAGCGACTTCCATCTGGTTTTGTGGTGGAGGGTCACAGATGTGGAAAGACAGTGGAACCTCTTTTAGTGGACACTTTGCCAGGTGGGACACTTGTAAACCAAGATTCATATAGTTCAGTCCAAAATGGTGATATCTATCTATGAATGAAATCTGTAATCAAGAGGATCCCNGGGAGTTACTGAGGTAAGAACAGTTGAATAATTATTCACCAATACCTCTGTTCACTATAAAATAGCTTAGTTTGCGAGTGTGTCTTGTCAATAAAGTGATAAATGCAAAAATGACATGAAGAAGGCTTTTTTTTCATATACCCAGCTTGGTTCACTGAGGTCCATTCTGAAACCCTTCCAAAAAATTGTTTTGCGTCTTTTAATATCGTAAATATCCACATATCCTGTTCTATAACCCAAAGTCTAGTCAAATGTATTGAGATAAAAAATGTGTGTTGCTGAGAAATGGAAAGGGAGCCTATTTTGAGCCCGCTCCGTGGCGCCATCTGACGAAAATAGATCTAACTAAAGTTGGGGCAGAGTGAGTCGACTAGTTCCAATCTTTGCCGCTACAGTCCCGCGGCGCTACTGTCTGAGTTCCATGGGGACGAGAGTGTAAAAAAAACACCAAATAAAAGATATAAACTCTGCTCTATTCAAAAACATTAAATACACGGCACCTATATAATAAAAGCCTGAAATCTTTGTGATTTACAACTTTCTGAATTGAAGCAAATTTTAGATTAGTTACCAAATGGAATTGTTCAGTTTATTCACTGCGAATGTTGTTGCTTGACGACGCACATAGCAACGTATCCACATACATGGTCCATGTACACAAACTGTACATTTGTCCCAAGTTCTTCCTCTGGGAGAGATCTTTCCTCATTTTCCTGTTTTTGTTGGCCATCAAATAGACGAAAAAATGTACAAACTCGATTTACCAGTTGACCTTAAAGAGGCGGCTGCTATAGAGCGCCGGCGGAACATGGAGAGTCAGCGAAAAAGCAGAATTTTCAATGCAAAAACCAGGATCATTGGGGTGAGTGCAGTGGCAATGCTTGCTGTGCATGTCATGATGTGTGTGTGTGGGGTGCTGTCAGCCCGCATGTTTAGTGCATGTAGTGCCAGTGCTGCTGCTGCTGTGTGTGTAGGCCTACATGTAGGCTTGGCCAACACTGTCAATAGGCACGTAGGCCCACTAGGCCTACTCTGCTAGGCCTAGGCTAGATAGATAGGCCGACTGCTGATTTTGTGTTCTTTGACTTTTGCCTACTCATGTAGGCCTACTCTACTGTAGGCCTATATTTATAGATCGTTTCCGCGCAGGGAATTTTGGGGCGGTTGCTGTGAGTTACGTCTTCGCGACGTCGCGTCATACGCATGTGTCGCCAGCTGGGTGGAAGAACGTCACATCGTAATGGATTTTCCATTGAAATTTTTAGGATTCAGGCGCAAAATTAACACAGTAATATAGATCAGATTACATCCAAACTTGCACAGAAAGGTAGTTACGGGTGAAATTTCACATTTCTGGCCAAATTTAGTATGTAGCTAAATTGAATGCCAAGATCGGCAAATGTCAGTAATGTACAGTTTTCTTGGACAATCGCCGCACAATTTATATGAAAGTCGACTGATGCTACCTGGAACGCTTGATCTCTATGCCATATCGATTTCATAAAATTTAGCCGCTTCAAACACCACGAATTCGGGGGGCAAACTTACTGGAAAATGCCTTAAAACTTTCACATTTTCCACCCAGCTGGCGACGCATGCGTATGACGCAACGTCATGAAGATGTAACTCGTAGCAACCGTCCCGCGAGAAACGATCTATAGGCCTAGGCCTAGGCCTACGTGTAACATGAACATAGGCCTAGCCTATAGCCTATTATATTGTCCTCACTCATGTTCTTTGATTTCACGACGGCTAAAGTTTATAATCCCCGATCAGAAGTGACGTTACTCCATGGCACACAATGGAAATCCGGCTTATTCCGTCAATCGACGACCTTTTTTTGGGCACTGATCGGGGATTCAGGGCTTCCGCTAGCATTAGCCACACAGAAAATTTGGGAAAATCATTGAAAATGACCACAAAATCAGCCAAAAATGACCTCTGTGGCTAAAGGAAAAAGCTGTACTTGGCGAGCCTCTTTCACATTTCCCATTACCGTGGCTAATGAAAATTTGAGCCTAGCAAAAGCCTTGGGGATTCTAAACTCCTTCCTTCATGACACCGGCTCGGCATCAATAATCAATGATGCCGCTGTCACTGATCTGCCGCCAGATCATGAGATCAGATGATACCAAAAAATCTCACGCAGAATTCACCCCTCACCGAAATCAAAAAAGTTTCATCTTTTTGAGAAAAATGATTGATTTAATTTCATATCATATCACAGGTTGATCTTGACGCCCTCGATCAGCAGAAGAAGGATAAGCAACAAATGGAGGAATATGAATATCGGAGGCATGAAGCATTCGGTAAGAATGTCTGCAAGTTGGCAGAATCACTAAGGGGCCTAAATGAAATCATGACACTGACACCTGACACGTACACTCTTCTATCTATCAAAACAGTCAGTTGATCCACAGGGGCTTGAATCAAATGGTGAAAAAGGGTTAAAATGTGTTGGGATATTACCACAGAGGGTGTACCACCCCAAAATAACACCCACATGTAGTGGGTGTAGAACGAAGTGAGGTCCCTTCATTCTACACCCACTACATGTGGGTGTTATTTTGGGGTGGTAGGCCTACACCCTCTGTGGTAATATCCCAACACATCTGTTAACCCTTTTTCACCATTTAATTCAAGCCCCTGTGGGTTGATCATTGTTTCAAATTTAAGTGCAAATTAGTTGGATCAAAATCACCTTCGAAGTTCTCATGGGAGAGACGGAGTAGAAGTAGAGTTGAGAACATGCAGACTTTGTTGCCAGCACAGTTAGTTCTGTGTAATCCATTGTCATCTCTTGCCTTTACTATCAATTGCAGTACAACGTAATGCTTTTTGACTAAGAGTAAATGAAGCATATATAATAGCAGTGTTGAAATCAAATTGATATAGCAGCCTGTCATTTATATACATGTATACCCAAATTTTACATCTATTCATTCGTAGGCCTACGCAGTCCTCTCTGTAAAATCATGGTTTAGTAATTCTGAAATCTGCTTTTTTCAGCTCATGATTTGATCCGAGCCGACCAAATCGCTGAACTACTGCAGAAAAGACAGGAATATGACATGAGACAGTTAAACTCCGCCTTAAATGAATTCAGAGCTCTGCATCAGCAACCAAATAGCCGAAGAGAATGGGATCTTTACGATCCTGATGCTTTGAAGAAAGACAAACCTGCACGCGTCCATGATGATGATCCGAGGTGTGGCATCTCCAGTATGCAGAAATTCGACGGTGAAGATCTCAATCAGAAGGCTAGGGCAAAATTTATGGGTGAACAACATCGGGAATGGTGTGAGCAGCAAGCACGCGAGAAACAGCTTGCTGACCAGAGGCAAAAAGAAGCCGATAGGTTGTACGAACTCAAGATGCGGGAACTCGACCAGAGGGCAATGGAGTTGCAGCAGGCGGAGGAGGCGTGCAGGACAGCTCTGGATTGCGCCCAAGCTGATTACAACCAGGCCCTGGTATGTAGGTCGGCACATGTCGCCAAGATCAAAAATTCATTTAATTTATTTTACCTTACTTCTTTTGGTGGTCAGTGCAACATATCGATATTTAGGCCTAGCAAAGTGTTTCATAACATCCTGGCAGCTTGTACCAGTGTGCCTGATATTGGCTGGTATTCATAAAAGTTAGCAAATGATTTTACTTACGTTTTCCACAGTGATGTCCAATGTAAATGTACTGCGAAACTTGAAGTAAAAGCATTTGCTACCTTTTATGAACTAGGCAATACCCGTTCAGTGCAGAACTGCTAAATTCATGTGAGATGCGTCATGTCACAGCGCTTGCGTCATTTCATCACATGACGTTGCCGATGACATCACAGATGACGCGATGGAAATCTCAATGATGTTGTGACATCAAAAGGCATAAACAGCATTGTTATTTTCGTTAATATCTTGATATTTTGAAAACTATAAGTCATATCAAAATTCGAGCTTCGTAAGGACACTTCCCATGTCTGTCTGCATGTGCATATTATGTACCAAGTTTGGGGGCGATCCGTTCGTCAGTCTTGGAAAAAATCGCGAATTAACTCACAAACAAACTGTTCTCAAATTTTAGTACGATACCAGCCATTTTCATCTCATTTCTAGTGCATATGTATTTGTTCAACTTTATGCTTGTCAATCATTGCAGGCCAGAGAAAATGCCGAAAAGCAACGTCTGAAAAGACAACAGACGGAGGATGATAACGCCACGGAAATTGCTAATCACGTATTTGGTGATATCCTCACTGAGAACCCAGCTGTCGCCCAAAGTGCATTCGGTCCTCACCGAGTCATCACTGACAGGTGGAAAGGGATGAGCCCGCAGCAGTTGGAGGATATCAAGCAAAAGCAACTGAATCAAATGAAAGAGAATGAGGTAAGTCAAGGTTACAGAGCCATCGTTGGGTCCTTTCAGAGAAGTTGATGGTATAAAGTTGCGACTCGAGCAAGAAAAGACCAGTCTCAAATTGAAGTAAACGACAAAGATCTGCGCAATTCCGCTGAAATCGCAGCCACAACCTCGATTTGAAGCTGAATGACGTAACACAGACAACCCCACGTCGGCACGACAGTGACTTCGAAAACGTTGCATCAGAGTCAACCATTGCTGAATCAATTCATGCACTGCGGTTTCAGATCGAGGTTGTGATTTTGGCGGAAGTGCGCAGATCTGCTAATTTGAGAACCATCTAATATCAAATTTGTCTTAGGTCACATACCGTACAGTACATGAATATATAAATGAGGACACTCAACGTTTAAGCCAAATTTTGCCTACTGTTCAGCGAGCCAGGCTTGATGAGTAGCCACTTCATTGGATTTTATCTGATCTTAATTTTTTTCTCGAACTTTCAGCGTTTGCGACAAGAGGAAGCCCTTCGTAATGCAGAGTGGGAAAATCAGAGGATCGCTCATGCCCGTGCAGCACTGATGTTGGAGAGAGAAAAGGAACACACGAGAAGGGAACTCAACCGTCAGTTTGTTGAGGATAATCAGCGACTCGGAGCCGAGCAGACGGCTCATCAAGAATTCCTCGACAAGGAAGTTTACACAAACCCGCCGACTGCAGCCTACTTTATGCAATTTAACACAAGCACACGATGAGCTGACTCAGATTTAAAGAACTGACTTGTTGAAATGATTTTATTGTGATGTATGCAACCAAACGTTTTCAAGACAGGCAGTTGTAAACTTTTGATGCAACTCAATGGAAGATGAAATTAATTATTAATTAATTGCATGTGTGACAAATTAAAATATGAGGTGGCAGATCTACGATGTAAACATAAGCCATGTCTACACGGAGAATTTTATCTCCAGTTAACCGTCTACATGAGGCCTTGTCTCGAGACAGGATTGTCTCGGGTTAATTTGACCCCAGTAGGGTGGGGTGGGTTAAGTTAACCCGAGACAAATTTGTCTCGGGACAGTTGTTGTGTAGATGCGCTTGCCTGCCTGTCCTGGGACAAAGGTCTATATTGGTTCTGTAATTTACCAATGTGTGCATTTGACAAAATGGCATGAATGACGTCATGGAATGGACATCACAAGGTGCGTAGTGTTGGGAACACTGTCAAGTCATGCATCCATGTTGAAAATAGACGCTCTGTTACTCATCTCGGATTAAATTGTCTCGAGACAAATTTGACCCGGGATAAGTTAGTCTCTCGTGTAGACGTAGCTATAAGTGTTACGTGTATTTTATGTTGCTGTTAATACAAACCTCTAGAGGTAGGTTGACACTTTGATCGTGAGATGTCACATTTTGTCATCGAGCGCTGTTGGACAACTGGAGCATGTGAAACAACTCAGCGATGGTCACCGTAATGTTGCAATGTTGGATGACGACGTGTGACCAAAGTGTAAACCCACCTTAAATCTTCTTCCTGACAACATGAGTCTCAACTTTTCAGTTTGCCTGTCTTTGATGTAACCTTCTGAAAAACTTGGACATCTGCTTTTAACCATACCGCATACACACATACTTTTTAGCACTTGGTACATCTGAAATCGATTCCGTCAATTCCGTCCATGCTTGGAGTGTATTATATCCAGATGACTTCAGTCAAATCCGTCCAATTTAGGGTGAAATAGTCATTTTAAATAACCATATTAAAGACTAAAGTATTTGAATTGATATAATTGTTTTGTGATAAATGTTTAACTCTTGGCTAGAGATCATTGCAGCTCATTGAAGAACTGATGAACATACCATATTTTGCAATTTTAATTTAGGAGTTTGTTACAGGCACTGTTACATTGAACTGTAACATAAGTTCCAAATTGAAAAAACGAACCACTCATGTGGGTCAAGGTCCATGTTTTGCCAGGCCCGGGCCCCCGAGTCAGGGATACCACATAAACCCGAGCTAGGATACACCAAACCTGAGAGACACTTCACTGTGATGAGTAAGGTGGTCTGATCATTATATTAATCAATTCAGGCACCCCCGCTTGACCACTTAGGAATTTGGAGAGACCCACTGCTCACTGAGACTGTGGCTGTTCAGTTAACGGTACAGTAAATCGCAGAAAAATCCCCATGTCTTGTCTGTCAAATTGACGTCATTTACCAATGGTGCATTTGTTGTTGGTGGAGGAAGTGAAGTATGTGTGTGATGTTAACCATGAAGTGATCTGCCTGCATGCAGTGCACTCTTGTCGTTGACGTCAGCATGGTGGACTTCGTGACGTCACAAAGAGCCACTATGTAAAGAAGTTCAATAATGGCCATTCGAAAACACTAGCTGTCGAGGGATCTTTGACCTTCAGAACATGGAGATGAAACTTGTGTCATTATTTTCTCAGGATATAATTCGATTTCTGTAAAATATCCCGCTGTATAATTTATTCAACTGTCACTTATTTCTTGGTGTATTTCACTTGAAATAAATTGTACACAATTTGATGTATTTAGGTAAATCAGCCTTGACTTCGTAACACATGTATCTGTGGGTATTCACATAACTTCTTATCATGGACCAGCCGTAGTTGTAACTGGGGAGTAGTGTTCAGTTGGCAACAGTGGATCAGCCTTTCATTGCAACAGTGGAGCCATCTCAAGTTTTAATGGGGAGTTCAGTTGTAACAGTGGAGCTGTACGAGTGTCAACAGCAGAGCCTTGACCAGGGTCCAGGGTCAGACATGGGGAGTGGTGTGGTCAAGTGGTTAGCGAGACGGACTCCTGATCTGAGGGTCCCGGTTTCAATTCCCAGTCCTGACTAAGAAAACAATGCGCTCGCTTGTGACCTTGAGCAAGTCACTTTGCCTCACCCCACCCAGGTGTAAGGGGTACCTGGCTGGTAGTGATGGTCTATGTGAAGAATGTTAGTCCAAGAGCGCTGAAATCGGCTGCCGGGACTAATACTCCCCGGGAAGTGGAGATATGAAATTGGAATGAACAGGCCTATAAAGTCTGGCAACATCTAACTTCGACCCAATGGAATGCGGAAGTCATGTAATGTGGCAGAGCTTTGCGGTTTTTAATCATGCCTGTCGATCACTTGTGGGCGTTCCCCTATTGTTCGCGCTGTCCACTGGTCATTCAGTAGCCGCGTGTGATTCAAGGTCAGTGGAAATCCAACTATCAATTTCCTAACTTCCGCATTCCATTGGGTCAAAGTTAGATGTTGCCAGACTTTAGCTGGGGGTAATAATTGTGAAGTGCCTTGACACTTAAATGTAAAAGGCACTATAAGCCCACACATGATGAAATGAATGACATAACAATTGGATTAAATACATTATGCAACAAATGATTTATTCAATTCAAAGTTCTGATCCAGAACACCTGACTTGCACCGTGGTTTTCCATCATTAACAGTGTTATACCGGTGATCAAAACTCGTGGCATGAGCGACTTTGGGCCATTTAACCAGATAAGGGCCATATTGTTGAAAAAAGTAATAGTTTTACCTATAGGACACCAGGGGTTGCATACCCTGCAACGGGCACTACTGGTGCCAAGTGCCGTGTAGGCCCTGTGGAGTTTTTAGAGTGAACTGAGATCACCACGTTTGTGTACCATACACACATCTTAAAAAAGACAACACATATTTAACACAGCATGTACAGAAAATGAGCGTCGTTGACTGTGGCAGTTTATTTAAAAGCAATATCTGTCTGACAAATCCACGCAATCAGAAACCAGACAAAAAGATAAAACTTACGTTACATGGAATCTCGGTGAGACAGAATCTTCTGAACATGACAAAAGAAATACACTTACAATATTGGGAATGATAAAAATTCAAACACGAAGGCACCAGGACATAGAGATAAGATCTGATAATAATATTTGTGAAATTGAGAGTAGCCATTGCACAAAAAAATATCTGAAACGCTTAGGACTCGTCTGTGCATCAATGGAAGTGAGCATTGTATTGGTTGCCATTTGCATTCAGTCCTCCTGCCCTCAAATGTACATGTACACCACCTCGTAGTCACATTTCAGAATAAGCCAAGGGAATTTTGAAATGCAAATGCACCTAGCATAGCCATTTTCAACATTCCGCGCCAATGAATCAATGATCATGCTGATGATTGTATGAGCATCTTTTCATGGATCTGGTGGATGGAAGCATCTTCATTCGCATTTCTAACTACACTACTGAGATCTCTATTCAAAAGCCTCTTTTTCTCTCTAAAGGAATCTACAGGTAGGTGTCCGAATGCAGAAATCTTTTCTCCTCGAGAATGCATTTATTCCTCAGGTTCAAGCCCCAGACTGTTTCCTGTCACTGCCGCCCCTGCACATTCATGGCGCTCGACAGCTTGGGTAAAGGCCAATTTCCACTGCAACAGTTTCTGCCACACTCAACAGATAGGCATTGGGATAATGAGGAACCCGCACACTAACGTCACGACGTGGCACTGCGAGCGTTAGTACCGAAGTCTCTGTTTTTCTAACGTTATTTCCATTTATTTCTAGCGTGAAAATAAACCATTTGTGTTGGTCGCCCAACAATTAAAACTTACATCACCTTGTAGCAGATAAAATTTTCTTTTAATCTCATTGCTTTTTTTCTTAAAATGAAGGGATACAATGGCGATAAAAGCAACGTCTTTTGTGTCATTTTTCCTGTAGAAAAATGTACAGGCAATTTTTTCATGACGCAACGTCAGCACCTCACATGACGTCAATGACACCTAAGTCGTTTCGGTACAAGCGCTCGCAGCGCCGACCTGTCGGTGAGCGGGTTCCCCATTGACATGCCAAAATATTTTTAACCATCAATGGATTCTCCACCTGTGAAAACCACACCGCTTACCACAAACCACGGTGGAAACCGCTGTCTCCTCTAGCTGTCGGAACACCACAGGTGTGGAGGTGGCACTCAGAGATAGATGGGAACCAGCCTTCCGAGACCTCTCATGCCTTCCCTTTGATTCGAACCCCATGCCTCCCCTTCCTAATTCCTACAATTCAGTTTGAGCATGAGTAGTCTTATAAAAACTGTGCAAAGAATAAAACTGGGTAAAGGCATCTTGCTTTACAAGTTGCCTCACTTTGCAAAGTGATAATGTATGGAGCGTGCAAGACCAAGAAAATACTGACCAGGGTTTCCGCCAGGATTGTCAAGGAGGGGGGGAGAAAAAAAAAATTCAAAAAAAAAATGTTTTTTCGAAAAAAAATTTTTTTTTTCAAAAATTTTTTTTTGGTTTTTTTGGTTAAAAATGGCCTCCAGAGTCATTTTTTACACTCCAAAATGCAAAATTAGTCTTCCTTTAAACATCGTTTAAAACCAAAATAAACAAATAAAAATAAAAATAAAAATTTTTCAAAAAAAAATTTTTTTTCAAAAAAAAAATTTTTTTTGGGTCCGTACCCTCATTTTTTTTTCTGGCGGAAACCCTGGTGAGCGGGTTCCCCATTGACATGCCAAAATATTTTTAACCATCAATGGATTCTCCACCTGTGAAAACCACACTGCTTACCACAAACCACGGTGGAAACCGCTGTCTCCTCTTGCTGTCAGAACACCACAGGTGTGGAGGTGGCACTCAGAGATAGATGGGAACCAGCCTTCTGAGACCTATCATGCCTTCCCTTTGATTCGAACCCCTTGCCTCCCCTTCCTAATTCCTACAACTCAGTTTGAGCATGAGCAGTCTTATAAAAACTGTGCAAAGAATAAAACTGGGTAAAGGCATTTTGCTTTACAAGTTGCCTTACTTTGCAAAGTGATATAATGTATGGAGGGTGCAAGACCAAGAAAATACTGACCATGGAAAGACAGATGGAAATACTCCAGCAATGAATGGATTAATCCTTACTGAATGTAACGAAACAGTTACCAAAATTTCATATTACGAAACACACTGAAAATTTTTGTGATCCATAACCCCAAGAAACTGTTCTTTCTGATTTTTTACAGGAAGTTTTAACCCTTCACTGCCAGAGACAATTTTGTCAAAAGTAAGGATATGTACAAATCTTGAAAAGCATTGAAATCAGTGACATAGGGTCGTATTCTAGAAGCTTCCTTAACTCTAAGGTCTACCTTTAGCTATTGTTTGCAGGCCAGAATACAAAAGCTTAAAGTGGACCTTAGAGTTAAGGAGGCTTCTAGAATACGGGCAATAGGTATTCCCTGGAAAGCACTGAGCTCAGACTGAGAGCTTTCCAATGAAATGAATACCTCCTGGCAGGATTCTTGGAAGATTTCTTTCAACATTTTTGTAATTTTTATTACTTTTAATGAAATTGCAAATGGCAGTGAAAAAGGGTTAAAGAATCCTCAGAATCTGATGACAATCTATGCAGAGTCTCTGCTGCGTGGTTCTGACATCATTATGAGTTAGTACACGTACATTTTACACTTATGCACATCCTTATCAGAACATTCCCGTCTTCTGTTGTAGTAATAGTAGAAGCCATCCAGTTTTCGTTTTAGTCTTTTGATGTAGCCATTTTCCCATCTCATTAGCTGTAAAATACAAAGGANCCCTCCTTTAGCGTGTTCGGAAAGCTTCCTCGGGGAGGCTCGGGGAAGCGGGAGAGCGTTCGGTAAGGTATTTGGCAGGCTGCCAAGGCTTCCTCGGGCCTGGCCGAAGTGAGCGACTCGCCGAGTCGCTCACTTGGGGAAACTCCCGGCATGCATTTCGTTTTCTTTCCAATCCGACATGCTGATTGGCTAAACGTGGAACATTTCACGCCTGCAACCCACAGTAGTACCTTTCCCCGAGGAAGGGCAAATATCGTTCGGAAATTCGCCTTCACTGGGCATGCTCACATTCCCCGAAGCTCGGGGAAGAAATTTCCTCGGGGAAGCTTTCCGAACACGGCCCTTGAAATTTTTGAGGAGGGGATTCATCCCCCCCATCCCCCCCTCTGGCGGAAACACTGCTGACCATGGAAAGACAGATGGAAATACTCCAGCAATGAATGGATTAATCCTTACTGAATGTAACGAAACAGTTACCAAAATTTCATATTACGAAACACACTGAAAATTTTTGTGATCCATAACCCCAAGAAACTGTTCTTCCTGATTTTTTACAGGAAGTTTTAACCCTTCACTGCCAGAGACAATTTTGTCAAAAGTAAGGATATGTACAAATCTTGAAAAGCATTGAAATCAGTGACATAGGGTCGTATTCTAGAAGCTTCCTTAACTCTAAGGGCTACCTTTAGCTATTGTTTGCAGGCCAGAATACAAAAGCTTAAAGTGGACCTTAGAGTTAAGGAGGCTTCTAGAATACGGGCAATAGGTATTCCCTGGAAAGCACTGAGCTCAAAGACTGAGAGCTTTCCAATGAAACGAATACCTCCTGACAGGGTTGCAGGCCTTGTCTTTTAATCCTAATTTCATCCATTTCACTGAAAATCACTCGCCTGGGATGAAGTAGGTGAGCAATTTATCACTCGCCTGCGCTTTTCAAAAGACAAGGCCAGTTCTTGGAAGATTTCTTTCAACATTTGTAATTTTTATTACTTTTAATGAAATTGCAAATGGCAGTGAAAAAGGATTAAAGAATCCTCAGAATCTGATGACAATCTATGCAGAGTCTCTGCTGCGTGGTTCTGATATCATTATGAGTTAGTACACGTACATTTTACACTTATGCACATCCTTATCAGAACATTCCCGTCGTCTGTTGTAGTAATAGTAGAAGCCATCCAGTTTTCGTTTTAGTCTTTTGATGTAGCCATTTTCCCATCTCATTAGCTGTAAAATACAAAGGACAAAAATCATGCCAGTAATTAAACACTTTTCATTCAATAATAAAGTAATCACATACTCAGGAATGAATGACCTGCGTGTGGTCTCCACAGATCCAAATAAAGGGATTCCTTGACTTGGTTCAGGCTAACTAGGACCTAAAAACACAACAGCCAGTAGCCTGTGCCTGGCATCCATTTGTAACCTTCTTTACTTGGTTCTGGCCATCTGGACTTTCAGCTCATCTTTTGTTCAACTTACTGTATCATCCCTGATATTATAACTGGGGTGAATGGCAGCATATTCTTTTTCATCTCTATACCCAGCAAGCTGGAATCTATAAGCTTCTTCAACATCCTCATTCCATTGTGATGGTCTGAACATGGACTTTGGTTGAGGGCAATCATAAGGTGTTTTAAAAGCATCATTCTGTAAAGAAAAGCAGAGTGATCAGTAGCCTTTTGGCTTGTCATGCCTATGGTGTGAGCCATGACGATTGTTGCAGGTTGTTACGCGTTGTAGGCCCCTGGCCTATGCCGCCGCCGCCCTATGGCCTAGGCCCGACAACGAACTTACTAGGCCTACCGTACCTCTACTCTTCATTCCAAATCCCCTTGGCGCGAGGTTTTCGGCCGATATCTCCTCAACAGCTGGGCCAAATTCAACATACCATACATCAATAAACCTGTCTTTCTTGCCGGTATCTTTCTGCTATCTTCATTTTTTGCGTAAGGCCTGCATAACGGATCTCTTTCTCAAAACCCATTTCATTTCGCGATGCTGTTCAGTGCAGTTTACACGTGCGCGATGCATTGCGTCATTTCAAAATGGCCGCCATTTCGGCCGTCAGCACAAACGGTGATTTGTGAAACAACTTTTTTCTGTCACGTTTTTCGGGAAATTGACTGTGATGATGGCTGTACCGCCAAGAAAGACAAGTCGATTGACGTATATTTCATCAAAATCGGCCCAGCCGTTGCGGAGCTATCGTTGATAAACCTCGCGCCAAGGGGATTTGGAATGGAGAGTAGTCTAGTAGGCCTAGGCGGCCTAGCGCGAGATGGTGGAAATTAATTGGAGCATTGGCGATAAATGGTCCACTCATATCACTGGTGTTTGTTGGTGTGGCATGTCAGGTAGGGCCTAGACCTAAAAAAGGTTAAACACATGATGGGTGCAGCACTGAGGCTCAGTTAGCAGTGTGTGTGTGCATGTATGGTGTGTGCGCAGCATAGCCATGAGCATGTGCAGTGTGTGATGCCTGCTGATGATGGGTCACGTTCAACCTTTTTTTATGATAGGGTAGTTTCGGGTATTATCGCGGGTCGGCTAATATCGCGGAATTCGTATATCTTGCATTTTCTCGGGAGCCTGCCCACAAACCGATGACGTATGTCCCTGTCCTCATATTTTGATGACGTACATCTATTTGCATACATCAATCATTGTCACATGGCCTCGGAAAGCCTGATTTGGAGGGGTCGGTACAATCCAGCTCAATCTTCTAATTTCACCAGTCGAAAACACTAAAACACCATGCGTGGTTATAGTCCGAAATCTCAGGATTCCATAGAAATAGAAATACCAGCTTGATATCAATGCTTCATCTTATATTTTGCCTTCGATAATTAGCCTTCTCAGAGCCGTAGCAGGCGTGAAATTTATTTGCGGCCTCGGTTTTTCTTCGTAGATGATTCGGCAAAGATCGTGGAGGTGACTCGGCTAACATCGTGGATGAGATCGGCGAATATCGTGGACCTGTTTTTCTATCTTGCCTGCATTTACTTGGCAACTTATTGATTTTTTTCTGTTGTTTGTTGACTCCCTCATGTGCACCAACAATATCAGGGCTGTATTTCAGCTACTTTCTCCATTTCATCATGTACACACTTTGGTCCGCGATGTATGGCGACAATCTGTGATTCAGCCCGACTTCATCCGCGATATTTCCCGCATCAACGATGAGTGTCAGTTCCCGCGATATTAAACACCAAACCCACGAAGATAGCCGAAATTCCGTGATACTACCCTACTCTTAAAAACGGTTGTTAATCAGCGATAATTTATTTATTATAAGCGCGTTTTCAGCCGAAGTTGGTGTAAAAAGTAGTTCTCATCGATATTCATCCGCCAACCGGAAGAGAGAATGTGTGTCATGGCGCAGAATGCCTGCAGAGCAGGTTTTCTGGGAAGGTCGTCACTATACCCGTGATATTACCCGAAACTACCCTACGTAAACTGAATGGTAAAACAAAGAACATTTGCAAAATGCCTGAAATGAAGCAGAAACACTCAAAATACTGATTAGGCCTATCTGGTACATGTCAGCTCAGGGAACGAGTTTAGAATCCCCGATCAGCACCCAAAAAAGGTCATCGATTGACGGAATAAGC
>NMRB01000315.1:154686-168832 GCA_002633025.1 Notospermus geniculatus | reverse complement strand
TCATGTACACACTTTGGTCCGCGATGTATGGCGACAATCTGTGATTCAGCCCGACTTCATCCGCGATATTTCCCGCATCAACGATGAGTGTCAGTTCCCGCGATATTAAACACCAAACCCACGAAGATAGCCGAAATTCCGTGATACTACCCTACTCTTAAAAACGGTTGTTAATCAGCGATAATTTATTTATTATAAGCACGTTTTCAGCCGAAGTTGGTGTAAAAAGTAGTTCTCATCGATATTCATCCGCCAACCGGAAGAGAGAATGTGTGTCATGGCGCAGAATGCCTGCAGAGCAGGTTTTCTGGGAAGGTCGTCACTATACCCGTGATATTACCCGAAACTACCCTATTGCCCATGCAAAAGTTTGCCAACTTACCCTTCTGTGACCAGCACTAGATATGTTATACACTGACATATTGAACAGTTGGAATTTTCTGTCGTTTGTGCTCTATTTCCTGTATTTTGAGGGAGGGTTTACGCTGAAGATACTAAGAAAAGCAACAGACACAGCGGAGATGGACGTTGCCATTGGTTTTCGGTAAATATTGATACTGCGGAGAAACAGTGAGAAAGTTCATTGGTCGAGAATTTTTCAATCTCGTCACCAGGTCACAATTGCCCTGGTTTATTTGGCCGCCGTTAGGTGGCGTGTTTTTACCGAGTAACAACGGAAAGACCCGAAGTGTTCCTTGCGGTCGGGTGACGGAGTCTGAAGGAAGGAGATGTTGACGTCCTGAATAATTGCCGACTTCTCTCTGTATTTACTGATTAATTATCACAAAAGAAGGTGATGTCAGAAAGTGGAGATATCCTGCGTGTGGAGGATATCCATAAACTGTTGGAAACATTTTCGAAGAATGCCTACAAAGCGAAGGAGAGTGACCAGTTTGTGAGTCGAGCATCAGGCCTACATGTAGGCCTACAGTACAGCTACACAACACCAACACATAGGCCTAGGCCTAGGGTAGGCCTACAATACATGCATGCAGGCCTAGTGTACATCATGACATTAGGCCTACAGTATACACGTAGGCTTAATAACTACTGTCAGGGTTCTCCACTAGTGTAACAGAACGGGCGCGGTACCCGTTGTAAAACGCAGGATTGATCTCAGCGCCCGGTCTAAAAATCTGCCGCCCGGTCAAAAAAAAATGCTGCCAGGTCAAAATTATTCACTTTGTCTTTGTCTTTGAATAACACAGGTTTTGCAAGCACCGACGTCGACGAAATGCTGGGAAATCGCATTTCAGGGCTTCTAGATTTCAAATTTTTCAGGGCGAGGCCCCCCACCCAGACCCTCCGCTGACATGAGGACGCTTGTGCGACAGTGGCTTCCGATATCAGTAACCGTGTGACGTCACCGGCACCCGGCCTTCACTCTGTCTCTTGTCTTACAATTGTAATGTAGTGGAGCCAGAAGGAATCCACAGACCCCCAATGTAGGCCAACCAGGCTCTTCTTCATCACTTAATTGTATTTTTATCATTCACAAATATCATTTTGACATTTCGCTCGCTTATCCTGTTTTCAGAGTGATACAGTGCTGAAAAAGTGTCTTGCATTATTCGCCAAGGATTACAAGTACTCAGTAAGTACCCTTTGCCTGCCCTTGGAAATTGTGCAGTCAAGAAAGTATCCTATCAGATAATATATTATAGCCCAAGAGTAAGATTTCTAATTGTTTCATAGGATAATCATCTGGCATCTGAGGGAGTGGGCATTTTCTTTTCGGCCCCAATTTATACAATATTGTTTCTGCAAAATGAGTTCTCTGGGATGGGAATTTCCTCAGTATGGAACCTGTCATGTGCCAATGATTTGTCATGTTTGTTTTATCAAATATTTGACTTTTTCAGATAATCAAGAACAATAATGGTGAATTATGTCGTCATTATCCTGGACAGATAGTTCTCCTTGAGTATGCAAGAGATGTAGGGATAAAAAAGGAAGAAAGGTGTGTATCTATTGACAAATAGGCCGCTGTCAAATTTTTCATTATAGTCTGTCCACAGTATCAGGGTTATATCTAGGCCATTTTAGAGCGGCGCTGCGCCGTGCCGCTAAAAGAGGGCACCACTGTGCCCTTTTTAACCCCCAAGGGCGCTGTGCCCCTAAAAATTTTTTTAGGTTTTAGTACCCTCCAGACCCTCTGTCATTGTCCCTTTTGGTCATATCACCTTAGAAACTGGCTTAAATTGGTTGGTGACTGGAGTTATAGAGACCTTTTTAACTGACAAGCTTCTCAAATTCCGTTAGTAGAAATGTCGCGAATGAAAAGTGCCCTTTTCTAGGTTGAAGTGCCCTTTTCACAAAGTTTGCACCGTGCCCTTCTGAAATCCTAGATATAACCCTGAGTAGTGATTTGAATGGAATGTAAAATATCATGAGTACTGGTATTTCATTTCAGTGTGGAATGCATTTATGACCTGACAAAATTACGTGATCTGTTCACAAAGGCCCGGTTTGCTCGATGCTGGGCCCGGTTCGCCGTACCTGTCATTCTGTTCGAGGGAAAACACATATGTCGATCCGCTACCATCTCTGGCGGTGCGGAGATATACGGCCGTTCGGGATTCGACTTTTTCTTCATGGGTGGTGAGAGTATCCCTGGAGAAGAAGCGGGCGCGGCGATGGGGAATGCAGAGTCGCAGTGGCAATTGTTCAACCGAATACGTGGCCAGGATATCCGGTTACTGAAGGTGCTCAACGTCAAGACTATCTGTGATCTTATGATGGAGAAAAAAAAAGTCAAATTTGGAATGAAGTAAGAACATGTTATTCTTTGAATGAGCACAGGGTTCTGCCCAGGACTGAACGAGTGCCGACTGGAAGCGGGGTCTGGGGGGCCGTCCCCCAGAAAAATTTGAAATCTAGACTTGCTGAAATGCAATTTCCTGGCACCTGCGAGTCGAAACAATGAGCTCATTTGGCGTCAAAATGACCCCATTCCACTCTATTGCAACCTAGGCAGCCCGCCGTTGTCGTTGTTGTTGTCGGTGGTCAGAACTGTGTCAGAAAGCCCTGCCGGGAAGCACATTTGGTGAATGGGAACAAAAAGGAAATTCGGAAGTGTGCGTGGCGGGCATCACTCATGGCACACTTCGCTAGTTCTGATGGTGGGAAAATACTGTTTTTAGGCCGGGTGCCGGTCGGCATTTCTGCGTTCCTGCCATCCAGCCCCGACCAGCAGTGGCAGAACCCTGTGAGCACTGTAAAAAAAATCTCAATCTGAAACACTGAAGGTTGTTTTCTGTCGGATTGGTGCAGTGGAAATACCAGGCCCTGTCACCTCTAAACATCTTTGTAATCACACTTCTTGTCCGGTTTTCACCTTAGAAACCCGTTTCTATTTCATGTTCTTGTCCCCTTTTGTAGTGTTACCTCGTCAGAAAAGGTTGACAAAGAAAACAGATATTCTGATTTCAACTTATTGTGCACTCCCTACCCTGGGTGTGAATTCTTCAGAGACTGGAAGGACAATAATTATGCCGCAGAGGGCATGAAATTTGACTGGAGTCAGGTCAGTAAAGGCCGTGCCAAATTGATTCCGTGTCTTCCGTACTTTGGCTTTGACGAATCAGAATGAGCACAGAGCAATAAAAACTTCATTTTCAAGTTTCCGTTTCTTCAGAAACTGCGTTGCAAATATTTCAAAATCATGAAATATCAATGAGTTATTCAAATATCACGAGTCAAGCATGATCTGCATTATTGAGGTCAAGTCGTTTGTCTTTAAAGACTACAAATATACACAACCTCAGGTCAAGTGTATTTCTTGGCCTGTAGTATGAATGACTCAATGAAGACAAAAGTCGAATGCAAATCAATGCTATGTTTCCTATCCATTGGGTAATGGATATAGAACAAGTGATGCCCCATAGTTTGGGGGCATTGTCTATCAGCCAACTCATGCATAATATTATTTTAGGCACGTTTTTGTATAATTTTAACCTGATTTCTTTCAGGGGTATGTTGATTCAGTATTAGAAATTCCAACTGACTCCGTGTCGTCGCAAGTCAAAGTAGATTGGAGTTCTTATAAGGTGAGTACAATGGAACCTCTGTATTGAGGACGCCTTTTGGACTAGCAAGTGCTGTCCTTAATTGAGAGGTGTCCTTGTTGCACATTTCAAATTGAACAGATATGACCAATAGGAAATTCTCAAATTGACATAAACGAGAAAGATCTGCGCACTTCCACCGAAATCACAACCATAACCTCGGTCTGAAACTGCAGGGGTTCTGCTGGAATAATTTATTTTGTAGCCCAATCTGTAATTTTTTAAATTATTTTGAAGCTTTTTTCAACGATTCATTGTAATTCCTTTGGGAAATTTGTAGCCAATTAGTTATTTCCTTAGCCACAGAATAAAAATATTAGCAAATGGCTACAATGGCTACTGCCAGCAGAAACCCTGAACTGAATGACATGATGTAGAGAACCCCACAACAGTGACTTAAATGCCGTTGCGTCAGAGTCGACCATTGCTGAATCATGGACTGCGTCACATCAGCTGGTTTCAACTGAGGTTGTGGTTGCGATTTCGGCGGAAGTGCGCAGATCTGCAAATTCGAGAATCATCTATTGGGGATTGGGTTCTACTGTCCTCAATATCACAGAGGTGTCCTCTTGGCAGTGGTGTCCACTAAAGGGATGTTTCTTCCATATGTTCATCGAGATGTATCAGGGCTTTCATTAACTTTTTCTCTACCTGGGTCATGACTTCCACTATTTTTTCATGGACGTCTATTGGGAAGATGCTGGGGTCTTTAGACTTCCAGCAATTCTTTTTCGGGGTCATGACTTCTTGTTATATTTTACTGGGGTCAAATCGTCCCTTCGTTTGTTGCTACCGGTGCAGTGCTCGAGCCAGGAGTGTGTGGTTGCCATGGGCGAAGGGAATCCCCTGTTCTATCACCTCCGCTAGCAAGGATTCGGCGTGTTGAAGAAAATTTGGCCACGCACGACTATCAGTATCTTGATACCTGCGTTAGCCGGGGTCCTACTGGCGTAATGGAGACTGAGTATACAGATGGGACTTCCACACTTCCTCTATCAGCGTATCATCGGATTTACCTGCGTTTTTGAGACTTCTGAGTTATTTATATTTGCGTCATTTGTGTAGTTTACATGCGTAATAGACGCCATACGCAGGCTTAATGAAAGCCCTGATGTATGATTTTGGTTAAAAACATGGTTTGTGAGGTTCATGAACATGATGAAGGAAAAAGAATCATAATGGTATATTCGTGTATTTCTGACAGGAATGCTAAAAGAATCCTCAATCGTTATTTTTACAGGAGTGGGATCTAGTCACATTAACACAGTCTTACATGAAACTACTACTGAAATACATAACAGAAGGTAAGCTACATGAAACCAAGTTGACTGAACTGCTCAACCTGTTGTAGGCCTAGTAATCAGGTGGCTATAGACAAATCCCAAATTGACGAAAACGAGAAAGATCTACGCACTTCCGCCTAAATCGTAAACAGAACCTCGGTCTGAAGCTGAATGACGTGACGCAGCCATGTGACGACAGTGAGTTCGACGACGTTGCGTCAGAGTTGACCATTGATGAATCATGGATTGCGTCACGTCAGCTGGTTTCAGGTCGAGGTTCTGTTTACGATTTCGGCGGAAGTGCACAGATCTGGGAATTTGGGATTTGTCTATTGTAGCACATGCCTTTTGTTTTGTTAGACAAGGACGTTCCTTGACCACTTGAATTTCTATGTGCAGAACTAATGACTGAAGTTCCTTTTGAATTGAACGGCCTCTTCATTGCCTTTCATATCTTCAGTTCTTGTGGCTAGAAATATCTTGAATCTGCCTTCATTTCTTCCAGGTGATGGAGGGTTACTGGTGCATTGTATCTCTGGCTGGGACAGAACACCTCTGTTCATCTCCCTGTTACGGTTGTCACTCTGGGCCGATGGTGCCATCCATACTTCACTTAGTGCGATCGAGATACTCTATCTGACGCTAGCCTATGACTGGTATCTCTTTGGGTACGTAAATGATCAAGTGATGTGTTGAATGTGCTGCTCCTCATGTTCCCCAAATAGGTTTCCGGAGAGACTGGGCTAATAATGTGAAGCTTTTGAGACTGCGTTACAGTGGAAACTGCTATATGTGACCCGTTCTGGCAAAACAAGGCATATGTCAGCTTGGAAGGATGAGACCAAATGTTTGTCAGTTTTAATATTGTCTGTCTATTATGAAATCTGAAACAATCTATTTCTTCCATTCTCTCCTGGTGTCATCTTAGTTCATTGAGGCTCACCTACTGAGCGACACATGCCAGGGTTTTACCAGAACGGGTCACATATAAAAGCATTACTGTAATTTTTGCCCACAAGATCCTTGCATTTCTGCGGGAAGGGAGTCTACCCGAGACATGCTCTTCTTCTGCAACAAAATGACCGAACTTTGTGATTAAAGTTAAACAGCATTCATGCTCCTCTCACTTTCTTTTCAGTCATAATCTGCCAGACAGACTAAACAAAGGAGAAGAGGTTAGTGTTTAACACTCTGCTTTCATTTGAGTTGGTTTCCTGGTGTCCTCATTCCGTCATTGTGCCACTTTCAGTAGCTAATGAGAACAACGTTGTGATTTAAAGTCCTTGGTCAAATATTTCCTTTACATTTCAGATCTTCCTGTTCTGTTTCACGTTTCTGAAACATTTGACTGGGGAAGAATTTTCAGTGAAACCGTAAGTGACCATTTTAGCTCATCAAGTTGGAGAGGATTGATTCCCTCCGCCTAGGCAATTTGGATGGATCTCCCCACATTGATTGACATGTGCAGACAGCAATAAAATCACCATTTTTACAGCAAATGAAGAATTGAACTTCCATTGCAGATGATAATACCGAGGTTTCACAAATCTGACGAAACAGAAAGTACGAAGTACGAAATTGGACTTCATTTCCATGACGTAATGTATTTCAGGAGATGGTTGGTACACAAATATTGCCTGCCGCAAGAGCGTCTTTTAGCATTTGACTTTAGGCCGATGGTGGATATTAAACTTTGAAGTTTACCGTTTACCACTTCGTAGCTACGAAGTGGAAATTTTAAAATTGAAGATGCACCATAACTCTCTCAGTCTTACATAATATGCCGAAAGACGTACTGGCAGCAGGGACATTTGTGGTAGCAGCCATCTCCTGAAATACATGTACATCACGTCATGGAAATGGAAGTCCAATTTTGTATTTCGTACTTTGTGTTTTGTCAGATTTGCGAAACCTCGCTATTCTGAGGCTTTTATTTGGCGTTTTCCACTGTCACACAGTCTCCAAGTGCTTCATATTGTTACCCCAATCTCAAATTATGCCAGGTTCAGATTCTCTAGTCAAGGCCTTGTGTACATTTCAGGAGGCGTAACAGATCAACGAGCAAAACGGAATCCGAGTGCAATCTTGACGAGGTGCTATTAGAAAGTGACAATCAGAATGCTTGTAGTAATTACCACGGAAGTAACACAAGCATAAACAGTTCGGGGAGTGTTGGTAGCAATAGTGATAATATACCCATATTCTGTCCTCCAGAGGAGGAGGTAGCCATGACACTTGCCAACGGGTGAGTACATCAAACTTCATCCTCCCCTGGTTGCCCGAATTTCAGTGTATCAGTCTTTGAGCTAGTGTCTTCTGAATAGGATCACCTGAGAATTACGCAGTGTTCATACTTGGTACATGTATGTGGATGTATCTTAGTGTGGAATGAAGAGTGTCAGTCAGGGCCCATATTCATAAAACCTTGCTAGCTTAGTTGGTTGCTAGTTGTGTTCATCGGCCTGTACAAACTAGGCACTTTAACAGGCAGCTAAGCCTAGTAAGGTTTTACGAATATGGGCCCAGGAGATTTTCTACGGGAGTTATCAGTCACTCCCGTGGATTTGCCACAGGAACTATAAAAAAGTCACTTCCCAGATGCCCCTCAGAGGGCATGTTCAGACAGAGGAAACTGTTTTGAAACAGTGTCAGAGCCAGAAGGTCTCAAGTTCAAGGGGGGTGTGCCTGTCTTTGGGGAATTTAGAAGCATTCTTACACATGTTACATGGCCATCACGAACAAAACAAACTTAATAAGGCCACACTTTTTTTATTCCTTGTTTCGCGGGCCCGCCGCTAGGTGAAAATAGGAAAATGAAGAAAAAAAATATTATTTTGGGGGGTTTTCACGGGCCCTCCGCTCCAAAAACTTGCCAAAATGGAAAAAAAATTATTTTTATTTTTATTCCGCCCTCCGCTCAGGTGTCCGAGACCAAAAATACATTTTTCAAAAATATGACTTTTGTTAGATTTACCGTCCGATTGATACGTGGTTTCTGACAGTTCTATGCTATGGCACTGAAATGCCCTTGGACACACCAGTCGATGTGGCCTCATCATCATTTGGGTAAGCCTATTCCAATTGACCCTTTATTGCGCAATAAAATTTTATTTTTTTCTTCTCCTCCGCTTTTCAGAGAACTTGGATAACTTTCGAGAAATCAAAAAATAAAATTTATTTTTATTTTTTTCCCGCCCTCTTCTGATGGAGGTGCTGAGAAAAAGCTCGCGAAACAAGGAATAAAAAAAGCGTGGCCTAACACGGATTCGACTTGCCAAAAGAAGGGAGTTTGAAGGAATTGATGGGGTTGTACATGTATGTGAGTGGAATGGCGAGGGCACGATTTGCGGCAACTCACGGCGTGAACACACCAGTTAAAAGCTGATTACCGGTGCTGTTCTGATCGCGCTTGTGGTCTTTCTGCGAGCGTCATGAATCACACCAGTAATTTTTTTTTCACGGGCGTTTACGGGTGCCGGCACGATCGTGCCCGTTTCCCAACTGACACTGAATGAAAGAACCCTGTCAGAAAGATGTGTTTTATAATTGTATTCATGCAAATATAGGACAGATTTATTCGTGTGATTCATTCCTTTGACGTAAAATTTCAGGAACACGAGCGTATCTTTCTCAAATATTCACCGGCGGTCCCCTATCAGTCGGATAGCGGTGGGCGTTTGCGAGGGACCAAAACTAGGATTGACGAGTAGCCTTCCTAAGCCACAGAGCAACCCTGTGGCCGTGCCTTCGGCTGTCAACAAAGCTCGTTCAAATTCTGGGTCATCAGTTTGTGGAAGGTGAGTTCTTTTCGTCATTCTGATGCAGTAGATCCTCTCCGTTCAAGATACTGGGCCTGTTTCATAAAGTGACTTTAAAGATAATGTATCACGGGTATTTTTGCGGGCCACGAAAATCATTGTTTATTTACATTTTGTTTGTTATGTCCAGTCTTTCTTTGTCTCATTAGTAATTTTTGGTGGCATGCCCCTGTAGAAATTCTTTTGATCCCAAAAGTATTTAATTTGTTGGGTTGGCATATCCCAAAAGTCCAAAATAACATAAACATCCATGTTTACAAACACTGAATGTAAACAATGAAATCATGATACGTTATCTTTAAGCTAATGGTTAAGCTGAAGTTAATGGTACCATTTAGATTTAAGTCACTTTATGAAACAGGCCCCTGGTCATGAGGTTTGTTTTTAGAATTTGTTCATTGCTTGCCACTTTGGTTGCATCTCCTTGCCTAACTAATTCTTCCATCCAGCGGTCAAAGGTAATAATATCTCCATTGTGATCAGTGGGAGCAAGGTTGATTGAAGTAAAGAACAACATGTACTTTCAACAGTGTAATTGATTGTAAGCTAGAGCTGTTACTTCAGTGAAGCATCTTCCCACTGATCATAAGCCGAGGTGCTGCCTTTTACCATTTGAGGGTAGAATTCTTACCATTGGGTGCTGCTTACCTCAGAATGTTTAAAACCCTTTTTATAGACGATTCTCAAATTTGCAGATATGTGCACTTCCGCCGAAATCTCAACCATGACCTTGATCTAAACCAAGTGACGTGACGTAATCCATGATTCAGCTATGGCCGACTATGACGCGACATCTTCAAAGTCACTGTCGTGGGGTTGTCTGCGTCACGTCGTTCACTTTCAGACCGAGGTTATGGTTGAGATTTCAGCAGAAGTGCGCAGATCTTTGTCGTTTCAATTTAAGAATCGTCTATACTGATAGCCACTTTTGTCATGAATATGGAATGATAAAGGAAAAATGTCAAAACTCAGATATATCAAAATATGAGCATGAATCGGAAAATACCTTTGGTGTACAATATGTTTTTGAAAACACTTTTCAGAAATGATCTTGAGTTATCATTGGTCCTCAAGGGTTTAAAACCAGTCTGGGTTTTTTTTCCAGAATCTTGCTTTTCATGCACTCCTCGTTCCTCCATCATCCACAGTCCATTGCTCTGCTAAAAAAGAAAACCCTCATGTATTTTGTGAATACACCACAGTCCATCTCACCCCATGTATTCCAGGAATACCCTTTCCACCCAGAGAACAGCAAAAAATAAATGCGCAGGTTGAACTGACCTAGCATGTTACCCACGTGAGCGTTATTTTTCAGGATTTTTTTTGAAAACATAGAAATACCAATCTGTTGCATTATCTTTAAGCTGGCAAATCATATCTGGCAATGGTAGTTTACGAGGTACGACATCATCGTACGAGTCGCCACGGTCCTCCTCATCAGAGTACTCCAATATTAGTGCGCACAGTTCAAGCTGTTGTCAGTAAGTACGTCGGTGTGGGGCTGTTATGTGATTTCTTCAGCTTGGCACATCTAAACTCCCTACGCAGTTGTGTATCGCGCCCCCTTCGGTTTTCCCACTTTCCACAACTGCTTAACTTCGTAGAAGTCGCCGCGTTTGGTCAACAAATGGCGTCATGGGCCTGGCGCGAGTTTTATAGCCTATCAGCACGGTGCTTTCAGAACTCTTTTGGCCCGTTGGCAATGGATGTTCTTGTGCTACCATGGCTACTAGATCACATGATCCGCTCAACCAATGAAAAAGTGTCTCAGGCCAGCTTGGTTAAGAGTTGCTCGGTGCTCTCATTGGTCGACTCTCTCAGCGCCATCTGTTGACCAAATGCGGCAAATGTTACGAAGTTAAGCAGTTGTGGAGCGCAGGTAAACCGAAGGGGCGCAGTACTCAACTGCGCAGGGAGTTTAGGCAGATCAGGAAATAAACCTGTTTTTATTGAATCAAAAAAAGCCTACAAAGTTCAATGGTGAAAACTTGGTGCAAATCTAATTTTTCAGATACCACGAAACTGCTGACTTGGCCGATGACAACCCAAGGAAGAAACGCTTGGATACGGTATGGCGATTGTTCAGGTCGATTTATGCGGCGACTGGGGATTACCGGAACGGTTCTGAGGCCGGTGGTATTGGTGGCTTGTTGGATCACTTTGCGGAGAAGGTTGGATTTCGAACGCGTGGGGGGATGGCGCCTCTGTGATCAGAACTGACTTGGCTTGATATACATGTATGTATTGTACGGGTATGCATGTACATGTGCTGTACATGTGTGGGGTGTTTTCATACATGTATTCATGTAGGGGGTATTCACATACATGTATTGTGTGTGTGGTATTCACAGGCATGTCGCATCATCAAATGTGATCGAAAGATACCGTATTTCTGGGTCTAAAAAGCCAATCCGTGATATGCATGCCCAACCTCTCATATATCAGATCAACAAGGGCTGTCAGATTGCCTGTGCATTGATCTGCTATTGAAATGTGCGGGTTCACCAAGGTCATTAACAGTCACTTTCCTCAAATGTGACATCCGACGGATTTTCGTAGACCACTTCTCATATTGGTTAGGCATGTTAGGCCTCATGTATTGTGTATGATACCCCAATAGGAGCTGGCCAAGAAGCTAAATCAGGGGCCTGGATGAGGTGTTGTAGGTTCCAACCACATTACTTCACATCAAAGACTCGAGTACTAAATGTTCAATTTCAATCAAATGTCATGTCGGTTTCACGCCCCTGGCACTGATT
This sequence comes from Notospermus geniculatus, assembly GCA_002633025.1. NCBI lineage: Eukaryota > Metazoa > Nemertea > Pilidiophora > Heteronemertea > Lineidae > Notospermus > Notospermus geniculatus. The sequence continues at coordinate 156,905 of NMRB01000315.1, read as the reverse complement.
ATCGCTGGGCCTGGAGGGAAGCCGGGCCTCTATCCATTCCAGGACGAATCCGATTGAGGCAAGCATGACTGATTCTACTAACAATACGCAAAGTTAGGCACAGTAGGCTGTACTGCCAAATAATTAACGGACTGGCTCTTTAGACCCGGGAATACGGTATGTTCATGTACACCAACATTTTACACCTGTGGTGGGAAGTTTTAGTATGTTATTGACTTCTGTGGTTCATCTTCACCAAGAGTCAGGCTCGTAAGGGTGCTTTCACATTGTTTGTGAGTTTGACAAATGTGACCCTCCACCAGTCAGAAACCAGTCAGAAGTCGCACGTAAAGCGAGCCTAAACATAGTGAGATGACACCAGGAGATAAAGAAAGACAAGCCTGGTGGCGACTGGGGTTCGCTATGTCGAATAAGCATGGTTGGGGAGAAGTGAAGAATTAAGGATGTGGAGGAAGTTATGACTGTTATTGACTTCTGTGGTTCATCTTCACCAAGAGTCAGGCTCGTAAGGGTGCTTTCACATTGTTTGTGAGTTTGACAAATGTGACCCTCCACCACGAAACCAGTCAGAAGTCGCACGTAAAGCGAGCCTAAACATAGTGAGATGACACCAGGAGATAAAGAAAGAAATAGAATCACTCAAATTTCACAATAGACAGACAATACTGAAATTGACAGTTTATTTCAGTCCCAACCTGCCAACCTCAGAGCGACTTCCGACTGGTTTTGTGGTGGAGGGTCACAAAATGGCCTATGTCTGAAATACAATGCGACACTAAATAAGTTTTGTAAATGAGTTACGTCTAGTATCCTGAGTACAACTCCTTGTAAAAATCTATGTTATCTATTCATTGTATTCCTTCTGCTCAATTTAGTTGGCCTTGTATTGTAAATGTACATGTACTTACATTAGAATGCTGCCCTCAAAACGATTAAGAACTGTATCATCTTTGAGAATCAGTGGGGGCATGGTTGATTGAAGTAACGGCTGTTCTCCACATTACTCTGTACTTGGTTGTACTCAATATAGTTGTCACATCTATGGACCGTGTCCCACTGATCACTGGTGACATTTGCAGCCAGAATTGGGCTGCAGTATTTCAGAAGTTGGAAACCATTCGCATCAGCTCGTTCACTGATTTTGCTCAATAAAATATCAAGCTGTACTTATAAATGGCATTTCGGTGATAGGTGAATGTTAAAATTCTCTGCTATTGCACTTAAAGCATTTCGGATAAACTGATGGGGTACACCAAGTGGGAATACTGCGTACAAATAGAAAAAAAACAGTCTGCATCTATTTTTATTTACACTAAATGTGATTCTGTTGTACTTCATTGTTCAATCCTTTATGTGATTTATTGTAATGGAAACTTACAAAAATAAACTTTTAAATGTATTTGATGCCTCCTCCATTTACTTGCCCTTCCAAAGTCACAAGGTACAAGACACCATGGGATATTTTCCCATGCAACAGAGTGAAGAATCCGTATGGCTCGGGATTCGAACCCGGGACTTGCTGCTTGTTGAGCAGACGTGATAACCACTCGGCTATCAAGACTCCTCCCTCATGAAGAGTTGCGATCTCTCGTGTCAGTTGGCTCTCCGAGCAGTTTCCTTAAGACCAGGTCGCACTGTGGCGACTTAGGAGGGCGAATCCCCGCGAATTAGAATGAAATGGTCCATGGACCATGTGCTCACCCCTTTGGACATAATACTGTAAAGCAAGATAATTTCGCGGCTGGCAATTTTCGCGAATCAAGAATTATAGACATATTCACGGCAGGATATTTTCGCGAGCCTCTGCCATTTTTAGCTCACCTCTGTGAGGTGAGCTTCTCCCATGGTGTGTCGTCCGTCGTCCGTCGTCGTCCGTCGTCGTCGTCGTCGTCGTCGTCGTCCGTCGTCGTCGTTAACAGGGGTGGCACGTTTCTAAACCGCTTGGGTTACAAACTTGAAATTTGGTGTACAGGTACCCTATGGTAAAAACTATCTCTGGACCGAAACTTGGCGCTGCTGCTTGTACACTCTGGCCTGTAGGGGGCGCTTTGTGAAAACCTTCTTTCGGCCATATCTCCTGAACGCGGTTAGCTAGAACCACGAAACTTTTATGGTGGGTTCCTCTGATGAGACTTCATCACATAAATCCCGGGTTTTTGATTTGACCTACTTTTCAAGGTCACAGAGGTCAAAGTTCAAAATTCACTGTTTGGTGGCAC
>NMRB01000315.1:126295-149624 GCA_002633025.1 Notospermus geniculatus | reverse complement strand
TTCAAGCACTAATCCAAAATCATCGCCACGTTAGGGTTATAGTAGTTTTGAACAACCACGCCAATGGTTGCAATTATTTCAGTCATTTGGAGTCAGCAGCCCTTCAACAGAATACAATTTGATGATGCACAGTGCTTCATTCTGCCTTACTCTACTCCTTAAACATACCCCTTGGTAGGTTTAGGTTACACCAGCAAATCTGGCATATTAACACCACAGAATAAGCTATTCCATCTTTATGCATTCGGCCGCCTATTCCATGAATAGCGTTATACCACAGTTTTGCTTAAACCACTGTTATGCATACCGACGGTGGTACAACCGTGAAGTTATACCTGGAATAAGCTATACCTCCCCTAATCCACCTTTATGCATACGGGCCCAGGAGATAAAGATAGAGACAGGATCACTCGGACCTCACAATAGACAGACAACACCGAAACTGACAAATGTAAACCGCCACCACAAAACCAATCATCAGTCACTCTGAGGTTGGCAAGTTGGGACCAACATACTTGTCACTTTCAGTATTGTCTGTCTGTTTGTTGTGAAGTGAGTGATTCTATTTCTGTCTTTATCTCCTGGTGTCATGTCAGTACATTTAGGCTCAGTTTCCATGTGACGTAACACTGGTTTCGTAGCGAAGGGTCTTCTGAGGGTTGGAAAATGAACAGTGAGCAACTGATTTCTATGTACCGGTAATAACGGCCTTGGAGGGATTGGTCACTGACCATAGTATTTTGTCCTATTTGGAGCATGACTCTTGGATTTTAAATGCATGACTATTCAGAGGAAAGAATAGTGACTACAAAAATGTCTGAATTGTCTTGGTAGTGGGTCTATTGAAGAGTTCAACTTTGCCAGGTTTACATCACACTATGCCTTCATGCAATTGCATCATCCAAAACCGTCTGCTGGTAGGCCTGTTATGTCACCAGTCAGGTTAGGCCTTGCACATACAATAGGCCTTGTACACCCAATGTCTGAAAGGCTATGGGAGTGCAGAGTCAAGGAAGCCCCCTTTTTAAATTCATACAGTCTTTCGTAGGCAATTCTGGTTAATATTCCTGGCTTCAAAGAATTCAAGAGCTCTTTTCAAGAATTTGGCAGCTGGAGGACCTAGATGTGGGTAAGTACTCTCTACTTTTGGACCCATGAGGCAGCTTGCTAATAGGCTACTGTTAGTACGGCCAGGGACGGATCCAGGATTTCGGGAAAGAGGGGGCGCACCGTGCTAGATACATTGAAATCTGCGGTCAATTTCAATGATTTGCTCCAAATTTCAGAATTTCACGGTCAATTTTAAAGATTTCTTGGCCGAAAGGGGGGGGGCGTGCGCCGGGTGCGCCCCCCCCTTGGATCCGCGCCTGGTACAGCAACTGCAGAAAAGGTGGCACCAGCTGGGATAGATACAATGGCTGATATTTATAAAAGCTAGCAAATGCTTTTACTTCAAGTTTTGTAATACATTTAGGCTACATTGGACATTGTGCTACGCAAATCTGAAGTGAAAGCATTTGCTAACTTATATGAATACCAGCCATATGTTGTCAGAGTGCTTTACTTGCAATGTTTGTCACAGTTAGATCCTCATGCCATGTATTTTTTTGGTACAATAGAGTGTTTGCACGTGACGTCACAGCGGCCATGTTGGAGGCATACAACAAAAGAACAGACTTCCAAAACAATCGAAGTTAATCTCCGTAGACCGTGACTGGCGACAAATTCTTTTGTTCATACCTCCAACATGGCCACCGGTGCAAACACTCTATAGCCATACTCATCAGAATGCCTATATGGGAGCTGCCTCTAGTTTCCCCTTATAATCTTGGGCTGAATTGATTTTGTGAATGCTACCCAACAGGCGCCGATCCAGAGGGGGAGATTTTGACCCCCTGCTCTCCACCATTTTTTTTCTCAATAATTTGCGACAATAAGCAAAAAACGCAAAAATAAAGCTTCTGTTCTGATACTGAGATGCCAGGAAATCGCGTCTATAGCCGTCTTCGGGGCCTGCCCGTCTGTTCGTCAGGCAGAAAACCACTAAGGAGGATTATAACACTTGAGGTGTTAAGGGTTATGTAAAGTGACTCGAAATCTCGAATTTTTGACGCAAAAAATCTGACTAACTGCACCAAAAATTTGGAAAATAAGGCTCGGGGGCCCTCGGGAACCGTCATAGGAAGGTGCCCTGAGCCTTATTTTCTCAATTCAGTGTGCAGTTAGTCAGATTTTTTGCATCAAAAATTCGAGATTTCGAGTCACTTTTCATAACCCTTAATTACCCGACTTAAGCATCTTCAGGGCCTGCCCGACCGCCTTCGGGCGGCCCTGATCCCCCTCTGCCAAAAATCCTGGATCCGCGCCTGCGGCTGCCAAATTGATCTATTTTTTTTGTCACCACCTAGATCTTCAAAACGCTCGACAACCTTGATTACATACAACATTAGACAACTTTCGAAGTCAGCCATTTTTGCGCTGAGGGTAAAAATAAATGGGAAAATGCACTAAGTTTTGCCAGAAATTGCCAAATTTCAAGCATTTCTGGCAGTTATTTCTGCAATTTCAGACAAAACTTAACGCATTTTCCCATTTGTTTTTACCCTCAGCGCCGAAATGGCTGACTTTTCGAAAGGTGTCTATTAAAGACACTTTCAAGATTTTTCCAACAAAGTAAGGGCCAGATGCACTCGATAGATAAAGGGTCAAAGTTACTGATGGCAATAAATGACATCTGTTGGTTCAGCAGGCCTTTCCATTTGAGGGGAGCTAAAATGTGCATGCGCCTCGCAAACAATAAACTTTCTATTGTTTGCGAGGCGCAGGCACATTTTAGCTCCCCTCAAATGGAAAGGCCTGGTTCAGGGAGACCTCTTCAGACTTTGAAGAATTTGCTGGCAGTAGACCGATCACTATACTTTCCCCTTTGCAGGAAAAATCACTCTAAACATAGACATCTTTTCAGTTACCTTTATTTATTGCCTTTTGCAAAAGCACATTCCTAGATAATGATTATTCTATGTCATTTTCAAATATATGCAATGAGTCAAATACAAATAAATAAATTGATAACAGGATGGTCATGGCTGCTTTACCCTGAATGGTAGGCCTAGTCATCTAAAATGATGTGGCATTAAATGTGAGGCGGTCTATAGACCAGTCGGATGTCGCATTTGAGGAAACTGTTTATGGCCTCATGAACCCGCACATTTCAATAGCTGAAATGTAGGCCTACTACATAACAGGTAAACAGCAGCAGATCAATGCATAGGCAATCTGACAGCCCTCATTGACCATTCAGCGACATCCGACGGGTTTTCCTAGATGCCACACAAATAAAGGGCTACCGGTACTTTTGGCAATTTTATGCCGAACAGTTGCACTAATATCAAGTTGGCAATATTCCATCAAATCTAATAAAATCATTGTGGCACACATCTCGCAGTAAAATATCGACAGATGCAGATTATGTGCCACTGGACGGACTTCTTGAATTCAGATCCACATATATCTGGAGATACGCACACCTCTCCCAGTGTTTAGACACCTCCCAGTGTTTGTGCCCGGCGAAGTCTATACATATGAGGCTATATTTAGCCAGGAACAACTGGCGACAAATACCGGTATTCTGTTGAAAAAAATTCAACTTGCTACCCTATAATACAATTCGCACAAGATACTAACTTATCGCAAATGAAGCTATGCCTGGGTGATCTTATTTGTGAGCCGCTCCAGCAAAAAGCAGACGCTTGTCGCAAGCTCTCATCATTGGTCATCAGTTTACTCAACTTTTTTCACCGCTGTCCGCTACTATTGTAAACCCGCACCAATGTACATTACAGCTGTTGTGCTGCAAGGTCGTTAACCCTTTGCTCAGGTTGCGACAAGCGTCTGCTTTCGCTGGAGTGGCTCACATTTGAGTTGCTGAGCATGACACACCTGTTTCATGTGTGTGTCATCTGGGAGTCTTGATTGTTGACCGAGATTCACTAGACAACAGTAGGCCTAGTTACTACACATACATCTGTAAAAACACCTTTGAGAAAACTCATGGACGGATTGCATCGAACACTAAAAATAAAATTCACAATAAAGTATCCAAAAACTTTCAACAAATCAATGAGTTTGAATTATGAATTAACAAAACTGATGAGCACTTGTCAAAATAAGCCTACAAAGGGTGAAAACATTCACGATATGTCACACAAAATACTGAACTTTGTGTCCGATAGTGTAAATTGGAAAACGTCAGTTACCGGAAACTATAACCAGATTGCCATGGAAAACTACATGTATAACAAAAATCTGGAAGCACAACATTTGTAGTTGTTCTAAATACAGTCCACTCTCGTTATACCGCCCCTCGATATACCGCCACAGACAACTGATTTCCTCGGTTGAAGGCATTTCAACATTGCCAACAACAATATCCTCGCTACACCACCACTGGTGGTATAACGAGAGTGGACTGTACATGTAAGTTGCCCATTGAGAGCTGATTTGCACAAGAAAACTCCTACATGAAAGCTGTCTTTACAGATCTGTAAATGTGGCTGCTGGCCACGAGATTTTGCCATTGCAAAAGGATCTTGGGGCAGTACACTGTGTGCACAGGAAACTGTACAGAGGGTACATGTCAGATCTACATGTAAAGCTGCTTTTACCGGACACCCAGAATGCATTTTCGCATACAACACATCGCTTCCACATCCCGTATACCGCATTCCGGATGTCTGGTAAATGGTTTAAGGGAAAATTCAAGAGTTACGATCTGCCAACAATTCAACAAATTCAGATTGATCCATAAAAATTCTTAAACAGACGCATGAACTTTCCATAAAATCTCAGTCAATGGTTCATTTATTTGTGTTTTTTGCAACGTAATCTTCACTTGGGAAAGACGCTCAACAAAAACGTGTCACTGGTTGAACATCGTCCTTGAAAGCAACACTCAGTTCATTCTTGCTCTGCGATGGAGTACCAGATTTCTTCCAACGGGTTTGAGAGGGGGCGGATTTGGTGCGTTTCATTTTCTCAGCACGTTTTGACAACTGTGAATGTTTCGGCGGATATGGATTTTCTACGGTAGGATAACGTCCCGGAACCTGAAACCACGTTGAATAATGGCGCACTTTCAAACTGATATCCCTCGGACAAGGCGGTGGTCCCATCAACGATTTGATGGTGCTGTGCGGGCCTTGGATGGTCATCGCATTGCTCGTGTCAATGGTATGCGGACCGGGAATTTTACAATGCGATCGATGAACAGCTGCGCTGTCATACGATTTATAAGTTGCACGAGAGCTGGCAACGCTGAGAGCACTATTCACCCTTGGATTCGTTGATTTGGAACGGGTTGGCGACGGACTGACAAATGTCCTGGGAACCAATTTCAATGGGACACCAGTGAAATATTGGGCGTAAGAACTCACAGGTGCACTTTTCGGTCGCAATTTACTCCGTCTGTCAATGTTCCATTTCTCCGCGGAAATGAACTGTTCTGCATAACTTTCAACATAATGCGGCATATCAGGTCTATCAGAGTTTGTAAGGTTTGCGGGATCGACCTTCAACGAGGGCCAAGTTCCGAGGGTAATCGTCCTGGAGGCAGACGTTGCAGTTCGTGTAATACCCTGTCTGGCAGTATCGACAGATAGATCATCTTCTGGGTCGGGATACCGCATGCGAACATCGTAAGCGTCACGCTTCAGCAGACGTTGTTTTTCACTCGACGCAGGAGAGTGTCGATCACTCGGTGTGGGAGATTTTGTTTGGTCTTGATATCGCTTTTTACTGTCGGATAACTTCATCAGGTCCAGAGAATAAGACCTTTTGGACATTTCTGAATCCATCCCGGAATGCAATTCTTTGACAGAAAAAGTTTTCATGACTGTCTCAGAATCTTTTCCGTGCAGCACACCATCTTTTCCGTGAAGCACACCATCTTTTCCGTGCAGCACACCGTCTTTTCCGTGCAGCACACCATCTTTTCCGGGCAGCACACCATCTTTTCCATGCAGCACACCATCTGTTACCGGTTTCGTGGCCTGTTCTGTTGGTGTCACGGGACGGTACTTTGACGTCGCCCACATCGGATCCGGGCTCCCCGAAACTCCAGGGCTCCTTGAGTATTTTGAAAGTCGTGATTTGCAGCCTCCTTCCTCCACAAAACTGGAGAGGTCGTTTTCACGCCAGGACAGGCTACTGTACGGAAACTCCAACGTGCGTTTATCTGTCGGTTTCGCCGGTCCATAATCATACAAGCCTAATTTCAGGGTCACACCGGTATCATTGAGAGCCTTCCGGACTATTTTGGTTGATGGGTGGTTGGGGCCAAGCTGGGTGGTCTTCACATCCAAGGACCGCTGAAGCAGTAGCTTTGCCTCCGATTTCGCCGAGAGGCTGCCGCTTATTGTCATCAACATTCCTGAAATGTACACAAAGTTCATTGTATCTCAGCATTTGCACCACTGTTATACAATATATAAGTACTTCATATTATTACCTCGGTCTTTTCAGAAAACTTTCTAGGGAACTTAACAGCAACTCAATCAGTGCATCAGTTGATCCTTTTAGATCAGCTGAGAAAATACAAAGTGGCGACTCAGCCAGGAATTGAACCCATCGATATCTTGCTGACATACATGTGTGTGAGCCACTGGCAAAACCAGATGCTTGTCGCTCAGAAGTTGAGCCTAAATGAACTAAGGTGACAGCAGGAGAGAATGAAAGAAATAGATTCTGTCACATTTCATAATAGGCAGACAATATTGAAACTGACAAACATTTCGTTTCAACCTGCCAAAGTAAGAGCGACAAGCGTCTGGTTTTGCCAGAGCGGCTCATATTTTAGCGGTACCTCACAACTGCAAAAGAAATCACAACTCACCAAGACTGGCCAACGTTTCTGCAACAAGGACATGTCCATCTCCTAGGCAACGTTCCCTTATTTCTAATGCCCTACGGAAGAGGGCCTCAGCTTCATCACGGTTGTATCTGAAAGGTGTAGATGCCTGCATATGACTGTACAGTAATTGGCTACCAAACGACTGTCGAATGTGTTTTAGATTGAGACTTTTGAGCAGATGATAAGCGTGTTAGTCCTTGATCTTCTAGTGTCCATATTTTAATCATGTTTGCATTGCAAACCCAAAACTTGTAGGGCCGTATTTATGAAGCGCGATTTTCTTTTAAACGTGCATGGTCGAATCGCACGGCTAAAAAGGAATCGTCCGCAGACGCATAACCGTGGGTTTAAGCGCATACATAGAAATGATCGCTCGTTTATCCGCACGCAATTGACACTTTGGTTAAATCATGCGGTGACGAGATCAATTCCTTTGTTCTGAAATCGAATGATTAACTGTGCATGTGTGCCGAGACCACGTGTGGCTAAAACGCTTGATTCGTAAATACTGCTTTAGGTTAATTTTGAGTCGCGCGCGATTAGGGGAAAATCATGCTTCGTAAATACGGCCCGTAAAGTTTTATGTATGCCATGCATAACCCAGCCCTGTTCACATGTCCATTTACTTACCCTTGTGTATTTTCCCTCATGCACAGTAATCCAGCCAGGTCTTGCAGCACCACCGACACCATAGTGTGTTTCTTCCCGTACCACTGCTCCCTCAGCATCAATGAGTATTTGTAGCATCCTTCCGCTTTCAAGTAATCCTGCTGCTTCACCCTGCAAGGTCGCGAAAAGGTCAACTGCTGAGGTCACAGGTATCAGAGGTCAACTGCGATAGACGATTCTCGAATTCACAGATCTGCGTACTTCCGCTAAAATTGCAACCACAACCTCGATCTGAAACCAGCTGATGTGACGCAATCCATGATTCAGCGATGGTCGACTCTGACGCAACGTCGTCGAAGACACTATCGTGGGGTTCTCTGCGTCACGTCACTCAGTTTCAGACTGAGGTTATGGTTGCGATTTCGGTGGAAGTGCGCAGATATTTCTTGTTTACGTCAATTTGAGAATAGCCAATCACATCAATGGAGAAGCTCAGAAAGTAATATGGCATTTACTCACTTGAGCAGGCCTATGTGATGATGTACGCTAGCTCTACCAGTCACACTTCCAACTTCATCCATGCATTCAAGGGCACCATTCAGGAGGTCCTCGGCTTCTTTCATTTTGCCGCACTTCAAGCATTGGTGACCTAGTTTATCCATTATGTGGCCTGAAATTTAAAAACAGAATTCCATTTTCCCACTTAGCCTTATTCAGCTACCCCTCCGCTCTGCATCTTTGTCCCGTCCTCTTTTCATTTTAAGCCTAGTGTACATCACACTTGCGACTGGAGAAAACTAGTCGCCACTGAGCTCCTGGCGACTGGGAGAATCTAGCTGGAACTGGAGGCGACTGATCAGTTGCCAGGAACGGTCAATGTATACCAAACCAAACATGCAGAATTTGATACCAAACATGCAGAATTTGATACCAAACATGCAGAATTTGATATGAAGACACTAAACTGCAAGCATCACTGCATCATACCTTTACTTTCAACGACTTTCTGTAGCTGTTGCTCACTGATCTCTGATGAAATCAGGATATCAGTGATGGTGTTTAGTGCCTTTTTGAACCAGTAGGTGGCAGCCTCCTCTTTTTCATGTCGAATGTAGAGATTCCCAAGTGCTTCCTCAACTTCACAGTGCAGAGACGACGATTCGAAATCGAGTGGGTAGTTCTGAAAAATGAAGAGAAGCATGCAACAGCTATAGCCCTGTAGCATGAGTGCCAGGGTAACTACCTTAATCTCAGTCCCTTTGCTGGGTCTTTTGGGCAACTTTCCAGCTCAGAGCCTATGTGTCAACAACTACTCCATGAAAGAAATCCTCCAGGGCTGGGAGATCAGGCCCTGTGCTACAAGAGTCAACTTTAAACCAGGCGTACATCGCACTTGCGACTGGAAGCAACTGATCTGATCAGTCGCTATTGATGAACACGCTGCGCGCACATCGCAAATTTAGCAACTCAGTACAGATAGGAGGAGCCAATCAGTCGTCATGTCCTGACCGCATACATCGCACTTGCGACTGGCAGCAACTCGGGAAATATCCGGGGCGTTGGGACTCAACGAGACTCGGTTTTGTTCAGAAAACTGGCACTGATCAGTCGCAAGCCCACGTACATCGCAGTGACTGAACGAAACTGGGTATGACTAGTCACTAGAAAGTTGAACATGTGCAACTGGCGGCGACTGGCAAAATCTCAGTTCCAGCGAGTCGCAAGGGTGCGTACATTGACCATTTGTGGCGACTGATCAGTCGCCTCCAGTTCCAGCTAGATCCTCCCAGTGGTCAGGTAGCTAGTGGCGACTAGTTGTCTCCAGTCGCAAGTGTGATGTACGCTATGCTTTACAGGCCTAGAATATATTGGTAATGCCCAATGTGGCATTACTGGCTCACCGCCTCAAGCACATGCATTGGTCTGACTGGGGATTGAACCCACAATCTCAATGGTGACAGGCATGGATGTTTTCACTACGCCACTCTGACAGCACAATATGGCTTTACATGACAGTTTTCTTACATCGTTTAGTATGTTATGTGCATGCAGCAGCATCCCTGCCCCATCGTCGCTGTAACCAAGCTGAGACAGAAACATTCCCACATGGTAGGCAAGATGTGACATCTGTTGTGGGGTTGCCTTTTCTTCATTTGAATTTTCTTGTTCGGTTAGAAAAGTTTGTCCATCCTCCTGGACGCTGGCATTATCACTCCCAGGCCCATCGTGGTCACTTCCATGGTCTGAACTCTGAAACAAGTACTGGTAGACTTAGAAATGAAGTGCCAAATATACTGAATCAAGGACTATATTGACAAGTATAAGTAAAGTCATCTCCGAATTTTGCAAATTTTTGACCCCAAGCGGGGTCTTCCTCAGGCACTTTCTATACTATAGACATGTACGATTAAAAGTGTACCTGTGTTTACAAAGTTTTTCCAGGTTAGTTTTTACTCAAAAGAAAAATATATATACCTATAGAGAGATAACATGTTTTATCTAAATATGATAGAGTTATCTCATCATTAGGCCTAGGCGTGCCAGGCCTAATGATGCGCACAAACTTTTTCTGGGGGACAGTCGAAAATCTGCCGAGTGGAACACTCTTTATCCATTTCATCTATAGTAGAGATCCCAGAAGTGAATGTGGGAAAGTGGGATCTCTAGAAACTGCCTGAGGAAGACCCCAGTTGGGGTCGAAAATTTGCAAAATTCGGAGATGACTTTACTCATACTTGTCATTTTGTGTGTCGTTTTTTGTGCTGTAGGGCCTATTTTGGATATAAGGACTAGGCTATATTGCAGTGCGTATCAAATTTTTTCACCTAAACAGCTTCCATTCAAAATTGCTAACACAGTCAACAGAAGAGATAAAACTTCAGGAAAATTTTAAAGATATGGCGTAGACAGGTGTTACTGTTGTCTACACCCTCAGTGCCTTCTAACGACGAGCGCCCCTATACTAGTAAATACCGGGGCTGTGTTCACATCAGGGCTGTCACAGAGGTTTGGGTTACCTTTATATTTGACCCCTCAACACTGCCACCTTCTTCTATCACAGACAGGTCATGTGACCCTGTCCTTGTCATTATAATCGTTGGGATCTCGTGTCTAATTGGATTGATGTCCTTTGATTGGGTGTCCTCGGGAACAACGGTGTCGTCGTTCTATTTACATCAGGTAGTGAGTAAAAAATCAAATCAGAAGGTGAGGAATGAAATCAAAGGCAGAGGTCCATAAACAAAGAATATCAGCAGACGTTAATGAAGAAATAGTAGCAGATGTTATTAATATCAACATAAACAAATGCACAAACACAAAAGCAGAAATACTTTTTGTCACCCTGCACAGCAAAACCAGTCTGATGTCGCTTAGAAGGTGAGTTGCAATGAACTAAGATGACACCAGGAGAGAATGGAAGAAATAGATTATTTCAGATTTCATAACAGGAAGACAATATTGAAAGTGACAAACATTTGGTCTCAACCTGCCAAGCTAAGAGCGACATGCGACTGGTTTTGCTGTGGAGGGTCACATTTGCATTCAGACCTCATACTTTTTGTCTAACAAGCTAAATTAAATGGTAACAAAAATTATTCGCCGATAGAATGATTTCTGAGAAAAATTAAATTTAGAAATCTTCAAGACATTTTGTTTACCTCCAAAAGAGCAGTCTTCCCTCCTTGACCACCTTCTACCATATCAATATAAACATCTGCTGCATTGTAACCACACTCATGCAGCAGGTCCCAGTAATGCAGTAGATCTAACTTTCGTTTGTTGCTCTGGTCTTCTGCGTACATGCAAAGGAAAATCCTGAAAATGACAACAATATTGTCAAACATTAATACACTTTCCAACCAATGATAATGTGAAGCTTTTGTATTGCTCTTTTCATTGTAATACAGTCTCAAAGTGTTTCACATAATTCACCCCTGGCTTTCCGGGAAAGGAGCAGGTCATACAGGGCATCACTTGGTCCTTTCGTAAGCCTAGTTCACACTTCGACGCACGACCATCGGCATCCACCGCGCAATCAAAATCTGGACGCCGACTTCACGGAATTGATTCATAGTCCAGCGCACTTTAGCGTCGCGTTATGAAATGACTCAAGTAATTACAGTCTCCCAATCGGCCACCGACCAAATCGCGCAACGGGGTCGGCATCGAATGCGAGATCATGCAATGGTCATGCGTCGAAGTATGAACTAGGCTTTAGGCTCTTGGACTCAAATACGTCCCTCAATCACTGTGCCACTGTGCTCCTCTCCAAAACAATCACGACTTCTTCCTTTTAGTAAGCCTATAACCAAAATCAAAGTACGGTAATCACACCATTTTTTGGTAAGATGCAAAAATATAAGTAATGCAGCAAAACTGGACTTACTTTTGATCTGAAAGAACACTACACAATCCACCCATGTCACCGTTAAGTTCCATATGGTAGGGCAGTTCGTCCGTCCGACGGGTGGAATGTGGCTGAGCTAGGAAGAACGCTGCAAGATATCCATGGTATTTCTGCTTATCGAGATTCCACGTGTTCAATAAGCCTTGTTTTGTGGTCATCTCATCAGTTGGGACAACAGTTCCTTGAATTGAAATGATGTAAATGCAAATAACCTGAAGGATGTTAAGCAGTGCTTCCCGTAAGAGGGCGCAATCAAGCTCGTGCCCCTGCGCGCCCACAAAATTGCACCAAGGAGCTCGATTGACTGCGCTCCTTGGCATCCTTGAAGTTCGGGCGCGAGTGTGAACAGCTCTCCTTCACGAGTGTGAACAGCTCTCCTTCATGAGTGTGAACAGCTCTCCTCGAGCCTTTAAGGAGCTCTTAAACTGATTGAGCTCATGCAGATTTCAAACGTGAAGCACTGGTTAAGATTCGCATAAAGAATGAGAAGATATGGATCTGTGCGGACTTGGTCATAATGATAATACGAAGCTTTTTTAAATTAGCACTTTCCCAAACAAAATGTGACCTTTTTATATAGCACTCTTTTACTGCAATGCAGTGTCAAGGGCGCTCCACATTTTTTCCCCAGCTATAGGTCTGTTCATTCCAATTTCATTTCTCAACTCCCAGGGGAGTACAGTACATGTATTACAGTCCCCGCAGCCGATTTCAGCACTCTTGCACTAACATTCACATAGACCATCGCTACCAGCCAGGTACCCCTTTTACACCTGGGTGGGGTGAAGCAAGTGAGGCAAAGTGACTTGCTCAAGGTCACAAGCGAGCGTTTTTTTCTTGGTCAGGACTGGGAATCGAACCCTGGACCCTCTGATCTGGACTTCGTCTCGCTAACCACTAGACCACGCCGCTCCCCTGTAATACAGTCTCAAAGTGCTTCACAATATTACCCCAGATCTCCAGAAACCTTTCTGGTGAACTCAAGAAGCAGCTCATTCGTGCACATCACTTGATCAGTTGAGAATACAAAGTGGTGAATTGACAGCGAACTAACCCATGACCTGTTGGTCACAAGTTCTATGTTCAACCACTACACCACCATGTTCTCCAATTTTTGAATCCCTCACCTAATAGAGCATATTCCATTGCCTCTTTGCAATGGTGATGAAAATAGTTCAGCAGCCCTCCAGGTCTTTCAACCAGCATCCCAAAAGCTGCATTTCTGAATATCGCCCAGTCGATAGACGAAATCGCAGCATCACCGTGGTATCCAAGTTGCCTCAGACAGGCCTGGAGCTCTCTCTCAGTCAAACCGTGTCTTGATACCGCCAAGAGCCTCAGGGCGTCGGCTACCCAACCAGTATACTCTGAAGAAAGAGAAATGCAATGATACCGGTGTACTAAGGACACCTCCGGGACAGACAAATGTGACCCGCTCTGGCAAAAAGAGACGCATGTCGCTCAGAAGGTGAGCCTCAACGAACTAAGATGACACCAGGAGAGAATGGAAGAAATAGATTGTTTCAGATTTCATAATAGACAGACAATACTGAAACTGACAAACATTCGGTTCAACCTGCCAAGCTAAAGGCAGTGACAGACTAGCGCGTATGCAACGCGTCGTGCAGGCGTTCCGCTGATTAGATTCTTCAGTAGGTGTTTCAGTCTGTGTTACCGCCTCCCTGATTGGTTGAATGCATTCCCGATGCGCTGCTTACGTGCCAGTCTGTCACCGCCTTAAGAGCGACATGCGCCTGGTTTTGCTGTGGAAGGTCACAAATAGGTCTAGTGATTTGTCACTGTCAACACCCCAAAAAAGTAAATCTTGCTCACCAAATTCAGGTTGTTGGGTCAACGTTGGTGCTGCTTCCGTCTTCGCCGTGGTTTCACACGTCCAGCTGTACTCCGTTATCCAACGTTGGATGATCTTAGCCCACAGATCTCGCAAACTCCCAATCTCCAGATACGTCTCAAGATAGATATCTATCGCGGTGTAAACGTGATGCAGACGGAATTCACCCGCTAGGGCGTGGAGATACAACGGTCGATTTGCGTGTTTGCAATCCACGATCGCTTTGAACGCCTTCTTGGGGAGATGTTTTGAGTAGGTGTTCATCATGAATTCGCGAACAAATTTCAGTCTCTCCGGTCTCGCATCAAATTCGGGTAATTTGATAACATCGGCATCGCGTCGTTTCGAGAGCGACTTGAAGGAGAGGTCGCTGGAAGATGTCGTCATGATGACCTTGACCTGCGGGGGCAGTGGTAAGGGAAGCCAGTCCATACTTTTGATCTGAAATGAATGAAAAAGTTATTGACACCATAGTTAATATTAAGTGGCCCATCCACCGTACAATATTATTGCACAATATGGGTCCCAAAATGGGTGTCACGGCTTCTGGAATATTCGATGGAAGAAAGATTGGCAATAATATTGCCCGTTTTGATCCTCATATTGTGCAATAATATTGCAGGAGGAAACCAGAGTGCTGGAGAAAAAAATCTGCGCTATCTGACAGCCGAACTATTTATACTTGATCGAATGAATTAAAGGACGCCTCGAAAAAACCAAGATTGCTATCCGGAGTATTCCACAAACAAGTCTCAAGTAGGCCTACCTCTTTCTGAGTCAGTCCACAGGTCCCACTAAGTTCATCAACACTGTCAATGACCAAGACGCACGGACCAAGAGAGGCGGCCGCCATCAACGCCTCACAGGTCAACGAGAAGTTCTGTAGGTCATCCGACTGCCAGGTTCTTCGTAAATCTTGATCTGTGACTGAAATGAGGGTTTTTATCGTTAGAAAATAATGTTGAAATTGATGAATTAAAAGTTGAAGATCAGCTGAGTTTAATTCTGTGCATTTTTCATGACCTTTTTTTTACTAAAAGCGAACCACACATAGGTGCAATTTTGCCTCCAACTATGGAGATTTTTGCCTCCTATGTCACCGTGTGCGGTGGTCGGAGGCAGAGACGGATGTTTTGTCTTCAACAGATCAAACATGACAGAATTACGTCAGGCCGCATCTACAGGAGACAAATTTGCAATCGTGTGTGGCGGCTGACGCACCGTGTGCGGTGACAGGATGCTGAGACAAATAACTCCTATGGAGGCAACATTGGAGACAGAATTGCACTCGTGTGCGGCAGGGTTTAAGGACGTGAATTTTAAAATAGACAAAACAGATTTTAATGCAGTGAAAATAAAAGAGTTTACAGTATTGAGGACTCATCTGTTACTGAATGAAGGATGATATGATCAGTTGTAAACGTTTTCATTGTGCTTTGTGATTTATGATAACGAACATCTGTTCATTTATGGTACACGTGGAACCGGTGACACTTACACTCGGGCAGAAATTCTCTCTTCAATTCCTTGGTCGCTCTCCTCATGAACGCAGCGATATCAAAACTGGCGAGGCTGGATCCGACCAATAGACTGATGACTTTGATATCGGGGTACTCCTCCACGAAATCGTTCAACCAATGGGCGATCACGGTTGACTTGCCGCAACCACGAGGTCCAGCCAAAACGAGTAGTGACTTGTACTTGATCTCAATGGGTTGGGCTCTGGAAAATGACCATGAATCATTGCATAATATTTTTCCAAAATATCTGTTATGCCCCAATCACACTGAGCTAGTTCTCAGTAGGTTCTTGAAAATTTTGCCGAACGGGCTGAAACTGTGTGCGAATGGAGTGGATGTAGTGGCAACTTTTTACAGTCTTTTTATGAACTTCATGGACCGGAAGGGTGCTCCAGAACATTGAGGCATTATTTGGCCAAGGGTTACACGTTCTAGCCTGTTGTACGATTTTTTTAGGACGGGCAGGACGTTTTGAGAACTACTTCAGTGTGACAGACCCTTTAACGGAGGCCCGTGCTGGTGCTAAGTCATCATAAATATATGCGGGGCTTCTAAGCCAACGTAATTGTTGATTCATGTTCACTTGCAAATATCGGTAATATATGCGAAATAGGCCAGCAAGTACACACATGTTCAACACGGGCCACTTTTCAGCTGCAACTTACCGTACTTTGTTGATGGCCTCTTCCATACTCACCAGGGCCAATAATGCTATGGCTTTGGCCCTGATGGAAAAACCTAATAGGCCTACAAATAATGTACTTACTTTCTCATTTTAGATGCATACGAAAACTTGCAACGGTTCAGGATATTTTCCAGCTCCTCATTGATGGCTTGGTCATTGTGGGCAGTGGATGCAAAATGGGTCATCTCCGCCATAACATCGTCGATCTCCTGCGTGCAGACGAAGTTCTGGCAACGACTTTGAGCAAAGGCCTCATTGGAGATTATTTCGTGGAATTCCTCAGCATCTGGAAAGACATTGTTGGTCACCAAGTGATGAATTTGACATACATGTACTACAGCGGAAAGGAAGCAAAGGGATTTAAAATTTTTCACATCAGGCGTACCCATTGATTATCCTGGGCATTTCATTGGGCATGAAATATTAGAGAGGATGCGCAGCGTCACGACTCCCACTCCCACTCCGAGTTGGTCTCGGAGTCGTTCTCGCAACTCGTAGCGTCGTTTTTCAGGTTGCGCAAGACGTGAAGTGATTACGACGTGGACGACGTCATATGACGTCGTCCTTCACGCAGTGGTCCCCAACCAACGTCATGGATCTGTACGCCATGTGTAGCGCGCCTACGCCGCCTTTTTTCACGATTTTGGCACACCAAAAAAACACGTAAATTTGATGTGTTCAGTACCCTCCATCCCGATAAAAGGGATCAGTGTTTCAAGAATAATGTTCAAAGAATGCTATGTCAACCTTAATCATATTTAACACCTGTTCAAACAAGAGAAAAAGCAAGTGGGAAACCACTTACGACTTCGATGCTTTCAATTCGTTTTTCCGACCGACTTCACCGACTTCACCGGGAAACCCCTGCAGTAACTGATGACGTAAGACGCAAAAAGGGTGTCACCTCGGAGTGGGAGTGGGAGTCGTGACGCTGCGCATCCTCTCTAATAACAGGTTTCTAAGGTGAAAGACATGGCTTCCTAGCAGACTCGAACCCACGGACTCTCGCATAAGGCATCAATCACCAGAACTCAGGGGCAGCACGCCTTAACCACAAAGGCCAAATCCCCATCTTCATTTCATTTCACTGATGACGTTGCCATGGTGGTGAAGTGGTTTGGGTCTCCGACTAGTGGTCAGAGGGTCCCGGTTTCGAATCCCACTGTGGCGTGAGACTTTGGGCAAGCCGTCTGCCTTACTGGTTTCTCTCCACCCAAGTGTACTATGAATGGGGTACAAGTCTGAAATGCTCAGATTGTAGCGCTGAATGAGCAGCTCATCTGAGTTCTATATTCTACTGAAAGGTTTCAGGATAGACTGGAGTTAAAGTGTAAAGTTGGATTAGAACCTCTACCGTTGTTGATATCAGACTACATGTATAAACCCCAGCTTTAACTTTAACTTTAATTATGAAGTTGATAGGCCTGTAAAGCCAATTATTACTAATATTGGCTTTACGTACATTTTGTATAATTGAGAAAAAAGAGCGTTAAGTTGAGCCAACAGTGATTCAGCTTCAAAACAGGTGGTAGCTCGTGGTTGGAGGTTCAGTTGAACATATGTTGAATGACACGTCATTCCACGACACACTAACGTGCAGAGGGTAACAGGAGAGACGCCATCTGCTGATGGGGATGATATGAATACTAACAACCGATCAACTCCTGTGAAGTGCATTGAAATTTTTTGATTAAAATGATAAGCCTCAATTAGTGCGAATCAGCTGAATATGAATTGTAAATGTACCGATATGCATGAAAATTGAAATATCGAGTTTGCCAATTATTAGGCTGGGCTGGAATGACACAGGGTGGCCCGTAAAGGTCCCAGAAAAAGAACAGGTACATGTATATGCAGTAAATGTAGGCCTCGTACTTGTAGGTGGGGCTAGAATAATCAAATACATGTAATCAAAATGCTTTTACTTCAAATTCTGCAGAGGAAATGAATGGGAAAAGCTGCTAACAAAATAAAAAAGCTGTCTTTTGTATACCTATCGTCGAAGCCTGTGGGTTGGTGGGAAACGTACATGTAATATATACATAGAGCGCTGTTATTGAGTGAAACAGAGTTGAGCTCCAGTTGTTTGTAAAGACCTGAACAACCTAGACAGTAATCTATTAATCATTTAGATAGATAGATAGATAGATAGATACATGTAGATAGATAATTTGAAGCTTCATAACCCTTTTGGATCTTCAGCTTATCTTGGTGTGGAGTCCACGAGAGGCTACTGTCCACCTGTGTGGGGTCTTTTACTTGCCCTGGCATAGACACTCAGGGACATGTAGAAGGGACCACGCTTATCATCCGACAGATCCTAATTGGTTCACAGCTTTCCTCATACATGTCCTAGCCAGGGATCGAACCCACACACTAAAGCCCCCGTCACATATCCACCGGGCCCCGTACGATCTTCCCCACCCAGTGGCTTGCCGTGGATTTTAGAGACAGTACGGGTCCATTACGATTTTCATTTTCATCTTCATTCTACGGTTTTCATTCCCCGGGGATCAGGGGCAATCTGTCTGTTTTTACTCGCCGTACGGGCCCCAGAGTGGATATGTGATGGGGGCTTTACCCTTTTAGGATTGAAAGTCAAGCGTGTTGGACCACTCGACCACCAGGCCAAGACAATGGCGATTAATTCCAGTATTTTCTTCCATCCTATAAGCTTATTAGTTGCCATGGCGTATAGATAGTGCAACCAACCAGCGGGTGGCAGGAGACATCACGAGAGATATTCCCGGTTCGATTAATCAAAACCCCAAATCAATCTTTATTATGTCGTATTTTGAGAAACAAATACTCAGCCACGAGGCTTCGCCCTCGTAGCCATGCATTGATCTGTTGTGATGAAACCAATAGTTACTGAATTGATTTCGCAGAAGGTAAATTTGAACAAGAAAATCAGCTTTGGTTCTGTCATTATAAAGCCATAGAACAGGTTAAGAGATTATGCATTATATGCATTTAATGAAGTGCATATTAGCCCTGGTTATACCACATAGAAATCCTCAGGTTTTTTATTTGAGACCCGTGTCAAGCCTGGCTCTGGAAAAACTGCCTGAGACCCAGCACGCGTCAACATTACCGGTACTAAAATCTTGTGACGGGGTGATCTACATGTAAATTAAGCCCTCCAAAAACCGTTTGCTCTCAGAGGGCTTGTAGCCCTGAGTTTTTCATCCCCGGGTGGGACGCGGGTTTTTATGTACATGTAGTGTAACCAGGGCTTATTTAGCAGGAATCAGGAAGACTCATACATGCGTTATGGAACACATCCACCTTCCTACGAGCCCAAGACCTAGGGGGACATATCTTCAGCTCAGGTGGTGGTAGAGTTTTGGACTGAGAAGCTGAACATCCCCAGTTCAAACCCCCCAGTGACGCTCTTCATCTCTTTACACAAGCTTAGATTAGAACAGCTGACTGAAGTTCCTTGCCCAAGGACACAAACTTTGCTTACCTCTATTGACAAGAGTCATTGGCAGTGGTGGGTAAAGAGTATTTATCACTTCCATCCAATCCTCACTAACGACAGTCGCAAGATCTTCAAGCGTCCGAAAATATTTCACCGACAATCCCTTCTTAACGATTCTCGATTTCAGATCCTTAATCTTGAGATTAGCATATTCCGATTCGCTTTCGAAAGCGCATAATTTTTCTTTGCGTTCAACTTCTGGCAGGTCGAGATACAAGTCGTCTGCGTGTTCTGCTTGCCGGAAGTAAAAGAAACAAAAGTCGTCGTCCGTGAAGAACGCCGCCTCGATTATTTCGATTTCTGTCAAACTGCACAAGTGGCGACCGTCTTTTAGCACCCAGTGATACCCGCCGGTGTCCGCTGTCAGGAAATTCTTGTCGATCCAATCACAGTTGTCTGGCAGATCGTTGCGCGTTCTCGTTAATGGCGGCGAATGTTCCGGCCGATGGTACCCATAGCACTGGCCGAGCAAACATATGAAGAACGGCGATGACTGAAAGATCTTGTCTAGGCAGAGCTCCAGGACATTTCCGTCTTTCGCGTACTTGTCCTTTGCCGTCCAGCGGAGATCCACGGCAGAAAAATACGTTCCCCTTTCTTGGCAAACTTCGTCTAACACCGGAAAAACCTTCTTCATTAGGAAATCTCTCTCGGCATTGAAGTCATTTGGGGTGGATGTGACATACGGACGCATCGGTTTTCTGTAGGTGAATTTAGTGGCCGATGTGCCTTGGCTGTTCCCTCGGCTGGGAGGTGCCACTGGGGCGCTACCCTCCATTACCATGGTGTTACGCTTGCTTGAGCTGAATCACTGCAGGACAGGCATCACATCTGAAAAAAAGATGATTTTGCTGAGTACAATTTGTCAATGATTCAATTATTTTTCTGAAAAGAAAGCAAAGTTGTACTTACAGAAAACCGGACATCTCACAGTGAAACCTCTGATCACACAGGCCACTTCAATCGAAATGACCAATGCTAAGGATTACTTATTCACAAATTCTTCTTTTCGCCTCATTAATATTGGAAGTACACGTAAGCCAAATCACGAGCCTAATTCTAAAACAAATCCTATCCACGGGTGGGTAGGCCTACTAAATCTGATGTCTTGGGCATAGGATGGATTACTGGGTAAATTTATGAACAGAGATCATAAAATGCCCTGAGTCTTTGCCAGAAAAGACCACTTCCTTGGAAGGCATAATGCTGTGGATTATCGTCATTTTTCTTTAAGAAGTGCAGACCTATGAGCAAAAGACTTTTTCAAACAGACAAATAAGTCAATAGGCCTGATATAGCAGGCGACGCTAACTTTTCAATGTTAGCTTCAATGTGTTGCCAGTAAAACCAAGCTAGGGCCCAACAAACCATTTCAACCAATGCAAAGACTAGAAATCGTCATGAATTAAAGAAAAGCATTGATCATAGTTGACGAATCTTCTATTCCTAAAGGTTTTGTGTTCACATGGAATGCTCATAAATAATTCATAATATTGGGCTATCCTATTGTTATTATTATGATTTGAACAAATAGCGGAACAGACGTCTCTAAGTGGATGATTGATGTGATTGGCAGCAAAAAATTCATAGGCGCGTGTGGTAGTGTGAGATAACAAATTTGTTAAACCCAGACAAAACCTTTCAATATGACAATACTGAACCAAAGAAGCGGCTTTGTTGAATTGTTGTTGTCAACCATTCATGTCGAAGCAAACTATCATTAAACCAATCTTTCCCTCGTGTGAGATTATACCTACAAACAACCTCTTTCTGCAAGGGGTTTTCACTATTAAGGGCTACACAAAGATTATCATAAGCCCACAGACCGCTTAAAATAATCACCTTTACTAGCTTTGAAGAGTCATCCGAGATCAACCTAATTTTGGTTTGACCCTGGGCAACCGGTCTGTGATTAATCACTGGAGATCTAAAGGGCAACTAGGCCTAGGCCTAGACGTACTTAACTTGTAGGCCCTATTAGATATTATTATTGTATATTATAAGTTGATGAGGTTCAAATCAAAGCAGAGTATCAATCGGAGAATTAAGAACTGCTTTTTCCGTATGATGATAGGCCTAGGCCTACGTGTACTGCAATCACAATAATTAGCCCAGAGCAACTGAGCCTTAGCATCAGTTTTGAAGGAAATGTCACTTCAGTTGACTTGTGCTGGCATGGGATGGTTTGCACCCACACCCACCACACCCCCAGCCCAGCCCAGGCCCAGCCGCTAGCTAACTGACACACAGGGGCTTGGGATTTTGTACGAGTCTCGGTTCGTCACGCCGAGTGCCTTCGGCACTCGTGCCTTCGGCACTCGTGCCTTCGGCACTCGTGCCTTCGGCACTCGGCGTGACGAACTGAGACTCGTATGATGCGAAATCCCAAGCCCCTGTGACTGACAGTCGAAGTCATTAGTCAAGGCCAGGGTAGGCCTAATTTGATTTTGAGAATCTGACGGCACCAGACAACTGCAACAAAAAAGTACAATCACCAACGTACCAGCAACATGGATGCAAACATCAGCAGAATGCCTGGCTTGGCATGCATGCTTGGGCCTTTGGGAAGCAAGGGACAATGCATGAATGCAGGGAAGCATGGGAGGGGAAGGTAAAATGAAAGGCCAACAAAAAGAAGAAAAAAGTGTGAAATAAAGTTGAAAATAGCCACATGATTATACCTTTTTCAACTGTTTTAAAGAGTTCTTTATGTCCTCTACGTGTTGCGGGATGAGCAGGGCTTGTCCCATTCAAATATGATCGTTAACTAACACTCAAAAAACGTAAACAAAACAGCTTTTTAGCACATGGTCCTCCTTCACAACCAGAAGCGGGTAGGTGTAAACTGCTGATTTCGTGCTGATTTCCTGCTGAACTTGCTGATTTATTCTGCTGAACTTTTTCAAATGGTGCGCATTCCTTTATTTTTAAATATATTTCAATGAAATTTGGTTATATTACAGTCCTGTATCATAACTTTATATAGACAGGGCGAAAATGCTATTTATTTTTTAATTTGGGTGACTTTGATCGTGTTTTTGTGGGCACTTCTCGAGGATCGATCGCGAAGTTCAGCGCGGATTTCGCTGATCAACTTCACTCGATCTCCACCGAAAGAATATCAACATATTCTTCAAACTTTTACGATTTATTGTAAGATTATGATATGAAGTGTTGAAAATATGTAGTCACTTTCGATAAAAGTGACTTTGACCGAGGTTTTGAGGCCAATTTCTTGAGGGCCGTAGACTGGGAAATTTGGTTCCAAAACTTGCCGCTAGACGCCATGTTCCCGGAACGCCGCGACGCGGCGAATCTGCGAAGCAATCTGACGTCAAAAGTGGAACGCTGCTGTGATATGGTTATGTAAATAATTTTTCGAGAATGACTAAAAATGGGCTGTACTTCGCAACTAAGGCGCGTTTGAGGCTGGAACGCATGGGGAACGATGAAGACCGTAAAGACTGAAGTTTGAGACGTGGAATTGAGTAAGCAGAGCGTGAAATTATTATTTGCGGGCCTAATTTAGGTTTGGTGTATACGTCACACAACGCCGCCGACTTGCGCGCCGCCGCCTGGTTACCAAATTCAAATTCAAATTCAGTCACAGGAGTTTGTCAAAATTGAGACAGCCTCGTCCCAAGGTGTAGTCACAGGAGTTCGTCTACAACACTGAGATTTAGTATGTATGCATCCCCTCTGTACTGTAATATACAGTCTGTACACCCGAACCATGGAGAGGTAGGCCTAGGCCTACACCCCTCCATGGTTCGGGTGTCCATCGTTCATGTCATTATTGTATGCCAAAGCCACTGTCTGTTGTCGACGTTATTGGCCTATACTCATTAGGCCTACATGTATGTA
>NMRB01000315.1:85783-113541 GCA_002633025.1 Notospermus geniculatus | reverse complement strand
CCACACTTGACACTAGCGGCGAAATATCGTGCCTCATTTCACCACTAGCGTAGGTGGAAGGCCGCCATTTTGGATCTTGCCGGCGCGCATGTAGAAATAGTTCGGTCGGCCTAATCGCACAATTCTTTCTAATTAGTATTCAGTTCATTTCTAATACCACTTGTTATCAACACGAAGTCCTTTTAGTCTGAAAATATTCGCCTTCAACTCAACAGCACCACTTTTCAACATCATCTATCATCTAGCGTAGATGCCACTGGGTTGGCGGTGACACGGCTGGCCTGTTCACGATGGTTAAAAACCTTTACCAAAATGTAGTAATCTGCACTACTTTCAAGATGGAAACCTAGCACCTGCGCTAGTGGTGATATAGAAGATATCGCCATCTAGTGTCAAGTGTGATGACGTCAGAATCTTTTCAGGTCTCACTACACAGTTTTGGTGAGGTGTCGCTGTACAGTTGAGTTCCTGCACCTTCAGTGTCACTGGTGGTTTTTGTATCCCCACTGAAAAAATGAAAATCCCCCCAAAAAGTTTCAAAGGGGGCAATCCCCCTTCAAAAATATTTTGGTGGAAGCCCTGCCTGGGCGTGTCTGCCCTCCAAATGAGGAATCTTAACTTGTGATCAGTGGGAGGATGGTTTATTGAAGTAAGAGCTAAACTCTGCAGTACCGTGTATTTATTTCTGCGAGATAGAGCTATTACTTAAAACTGGCCATGCTCCCACTGGTCACAGATTAAATACTGCCTTTGACTGACCTTTCTGGCTGTAACTTCTGGACTTTTCTGGGACAAATTTGGTGAAAAATGTTGGTGATTGATTCTTTGTATTTTCATTCTAGTTGCCGACCGTGTGATCGTAACCTCAAAACACAACGATGACGAACAATACATCTGGGAATCAGATGCCAGCTCTTTCTCAGTGACGAAGGACCCACGTGGTAACACCCTCGGCAGAGGTACAACTGTCAGGTATGTGTTGATCATCTTCATTAGCGAGGTTAAGATCTTCTCCCACTCCCGCTTCGGCCCCGACGTGCTAAAATTCAGATTTTTCAAGTCTGAGAAATATTTACAGGTACCACCCAGGCGGGTTCTATTTGTTCTGCTGAATGAGAAAACACCATTGCTTTGGAAAACCCTGTTGTATTTGATGACAAAGTTCCCAAAAAAGGAATCCTCTGGAGTCGGAGTCGAGACTCGGAACGTTATCTGAACCTCCCTATTGTCAATGTCCCTTAATGACACTGCTCCACAACTAGAGATTTGTCGTGTGAGTTGGCTCTCCATGATGGGCAAGCTTCATGGAGCCACGGTGGTGTAGTGGTTCGGGCCTCCGACTAGCGGTCAGAGGATCCCGGGTTCGAATCCCGCTGCTGGCGTGAGACTTTGGGCAGGTCTCTTTGCCTTACTGGCCTCTCTCCACCCAGGTGTATAAATGGGTACCAGTCGGAAATGCTCAGATTGTAGCGCTGAATGAGCAGCTCATCCGAGTTCTACTGAAAGGTTTCGGGATAGACTGGGGTTAAAGTGTGAAGTCGGATGACACCTCTGCCGTTGTTGATATCAGACTATAAACCCAAACTTTAACTTTTTAACTTTAAGCCAACCATTCAAAACTACTAGTGCCCACTGAAATCCACTGAAAGTTCTGCATTAACAAAGATTGTCACCCTCTGGCCTCTCTCTCAAGACATGAAGAGTAGATTTGACTGGAAATTGAACCTGGATGGAATCCCAGGGGTGACAGTTGCTAGTGTTTTCACTGGGCCACTCTGACAGCCCTACGCTATAACGCTTGAGGAAAATACTGTAGTTATTTTCCACAGATTGTCATCAAGTTAATCAGCCCATTACACCGAGGAGACTTGAATATTCCCTAAAGAGGCGTGCGATGTAGATTCCACCGAAGCAATTTACTTGATTTGTTTGCAATCACAAATGAATAATTGACGTCTTGCGTCGGGGCCAATTAAGCGTGGAATTTAGCAAAAATTTGGCAATCTAGCTGATGTGGTTTTCTCTTCAAGTCGTCCTGAAGTGCCAACGTTTGTGTCATTTTGGTGCAAGAAATGTATGAAGGAGGTCCTTCCCTCCATTGAACCGGAATTGATCCGTCTTCAATGACAACCTTGTTCAATTTGCATGGTGTGTGTGTTGATTGGAGGTGGTGATTTTGCTGATGGAAGTGTGAGTTGCTGTTGTCAGTAGGGTTATTTTGAAAAAGTTAAACTGTACATGTATGACCACCTCAAAGTGGTACCTATTAAAGTCCCTCTGTATTCAATTTGAAAAAAAAAACGAATCACTGTCACGATTCTCGACATCAGTGCACGCGAGTATAGTGTAAAATGTACTACGCTCTATCTGAATACATAAGACTTCTCCCTGCAGTTTTTTCAATGTGTGCTGAAAACTAGGCCTGATTCTCTGAAGTACGTATCAGACAAGCATTTTGGGGACCTTCACGAGCCATGACACCTCTGCGTGCACTCTCCTAACATTTTGAAAATGCCGTAAAATTCAATACGTTTCTTCCTCATTCCAGCTTACACTTGAAGGAAGAGGCCCATGATTTCTTGGAGGAGAACACAGTCAAGGATCTCATTAGGAAGTACAGTCAGTTCATCAACTTCAACATCTATTTGTGGACCAGCAAGGTAAAACCCTTTTCCTCACCTCATAAATGTGAAAAGTACTCTATCAAGAGAAACTGACAAATGCTCAGAAAAATATGTGTCCCTGAACAATAGACGATTCTCGAATTCGCAGATCTGCGCACTTCCGCCGAAATCTCAACCAGAACCTCAATCTGAAACCGGCTGACGTGACGTCATCCATGATTCAGCAATTTTTGAGTCTGACGCAACGTCTTCGACGTCACTGTCGTGGTGTTGTCTGCGTTGCGTCATTCAGTTTCAGACCGAGGTTGTGGTTGAGATTTTGGCGGAAAAGTGCAGATCTTTGTTGTTTACGTCAATTTTAGAACAGTCTATACAGGAGAACAACCCACGAGGAACCTGCAAAGCTATAGACAAATCCCAAATTGACGAAAACGAGAAAGATCTGCCGAATTTGTAAACAGAACCTCAGTCTGAAACTGAATGACGTGACGCAGAGAACCCCACAACAGTGACTTCGACGACGTTGCGTCAGAGTCGACCATTGCTGAATCATGGATTGCGTCACGTCAGCTGGTTTCAGGTCGAGGTTCTGGTTACGATTTCGGCGGAATTGCGCAGATCTGGGAATTTGGGATTTGTCTATTGCTTGTGGCAGGGCAGTGAGCACAAGACCCAGTTTTCGCTCTGTTGTACATGTACCGTGTAAGGGACATCGTGAGGTGACATCGTGTCATTGCTTTGTTTTGCCACAGTAAACAACTTGGAGGTCTTGTGCATGTTGCGCCACTTGTCGGATTGTGATTGAAAGACTGATGAAAGGTGCCTAAAATTGAATGTCTGCAGGCTGGATGTGCTTGATATCTTGTGCATTTCTCTTGTTAAGCAGAGAAATTCATCAAATGCCTGTTGTTTTTTCGAGGTGGGAGCACTGCTCTCTGAACTATCAAAGCAGCTAGGCACCTCCCCATCTCGGGCAAGCTTCCCCAACTAAAGCTAGGCCTACATCCGTTTGAAATGGCACACACAAATATTGTCGTTCACCCCTTCGGCCTTGATTTCAGCGATCTTATCCAGTTTGTATGCACACACAGCTAAAACCTAATGAAAAACCTTGTTATTACTGGAAATAACAGGTCAATGTTGCTCCGCAGTGGTTGATGTATCTTATGCCGTTTATTTACGGATCAGGTTTCAGGGCACCTGTTTTACTAAGCCGCAATATTCTGATCTGCTGACGTGGCGCTTGCGGCAGCCAGTATACACCGGCTGAGTTCCGCTACCTCTGTGCTTTGCAACTGAAGTCGGGAAGTGAGACATCTCCTAAACACACTGACTGACTTAATACTGAGAAGTAAAACTGGTCAATTAAATGTATCGTTCCTCTGAAAGAGTCGAAGGAATGAGCCCTTTGCTCAGGTGTTCGAGTTCATCTCATTTATTACTCCACTTGAACGAAGGATTACTCCTGATTGCCAAGCTTGTGAGTTTGTTCAAACTGTGAGATTACAAAGCTTTACGGCTGATAAGCCAAGGGTTAGGCACCATCGTCTGCTACCTGTTGATGTTGATGTGAACGGCAGTGGAATAACGGTGTTTCCACTGTGCAGGTTTGCATGCTAACTGGCATTGCATTCCCTCTTCTCTGCAATGCAGCTGGCCCTAAGGTGTCAGACTTTGCAACTAACAACAAACCGCATAGCAAACACGTGTAATGGTAGAGATATCCTGGATCTGTCAATGGGGAACCGGCGTACCCAAAGGAGGCGCTGGGGAACAACTCAGTTCTAACACAAAAGCACATGCGACATTGAAAATGTCATTGACGTTGCACATTGTTTGTGATGTTATGTGCAATGCGTCATTGAGAATCAATGACGTTGCTCTTCGGTCTGTTATTTACGCTGAAATAGTCAATTTTATCGATGAAATTCAACATGTTCCCGCTTGAATTTTCATTTTAAAACATTCAGATACATTGAGTCAGTCCTATACTTGATAATGAACGTGTAAAATTCGAAATTCAATGGACTACTTCAGGTATATTTAGGGCTAGAAGTAGGATGTAGTTTCAGAATTAAATGGCAAATAACGTTAGCTTGACTTTCGACGTCATAGTTTTAACTGAGTTGCTCATATGCCGGTTCCTTATTACAATACTGTTTAGAACGTAATCAATTGAAGTTCAAGCTGCATACAATGTTTCAAAGGGTTAATATGAGAGACTGACAATATAAACCGAGACACAAAGCGTCGAATGAGAAGGAAAAAGAGCCGTATCTAGAACATGTCTCGGGTAATAAAAGAGTTGAACAGAGATAATCACCCGTTTATTGGGAAAAAACAATTGCTTGAGGCTGTGATCGATTACTCAGGAAATGATTGGGGTTGAGATCAATAGAGAAGATAATCCCTAGGGTTACAGCAGGGTTTCCGCCAGAAAATATATTTAGGGGGGCACAATCCGGGTGCCGCCAGCCGAAGTGGGGGTCTGGGGACCCTCCCCAGAAAATTGTTTTTCCAGAAGCCAGGAGATGCATTTTCTGAGCATTTCAGAGCTTAAAACTTCCTGTGTACAGATCTTTGTTCAACTATTGTATCTCTTGAATAAAAAAAGGGCAATTTAAAGACACTACTCTGCAATAGCACACCGCCCGGTTTCTATTTTTACCAGCGAAGGTCGGACAAATACGGTATTAGATAACAAGTAGACTTTACTGAGTGACCACATTGTCGATGGTGAGACAGGACAAAAGCAGGGTCGGACAAACACAATGAAATTGACACGTCCAACGTCACTCAGGCAGTTCGCTATTATAAGGGGGGGGGGGCAAGTCCCCCTTCAGATCCTGAAAGGGGGGGGGGGCTCCAGCCCCCTTGTCCCCCCTCTGGCGGAAACCCTGTACGGGGATTCTGTGCCAGGGTATTGAGACCTCGGCTATCGGGATTTGACGGTTTGACGCAGACTAGACGAGTGATTCTTTGGAATGTGCTGAGGGCAAATCAGCCCATGCCACAACCAATGAGATCTTCATACACAACCAGTGAGATCTTCATACACAACCAATGAGATCTTCATACACATGCAGGATAGTCCTAACTTTCTGGTAGTCTTATGAGTTCATCCAAAAGTGTTGCCGCTTGCGGCATCCGCCTTTTGGTTTGGTTACCCTGTTCAACTTGAGCTACGTACATATGTACATATATATGCTGCGTAATACTGCAGTGGAGTTCTTTAAAAAATGACAGATGTGAACTGTATACTAGCAATGTAACACGAGATCAGGTCTACCTGCATCCTTAACTAGCTACTGTAAGCTGAACTTGCTCCAGTCGGGTGGAAAGTGTGTTCGCTAGGGCATCAGCGATTGCAGTGCGGTGTGGTGCTTCATGTAGGCCTACGTGATGTAGATGGAGTAGGACTTGTCATGTTGCAAATTTGTCTGGTTCCCCATTTGCAAAGCTCCATCATGTCTCATTTTCCCCATTTGCAAAGATGTTGAGTTCCCATTTGCATAGTTCCGAGTTCCCCATTTGTGAAGATGTCAGGTTCCCATTTGCAAAGGTTCCCTTGCCACATACTTGAGTGCCCCATTTGCCAAAAACATTGGGCCACATTTGCAAAGTTTCAGGGTTCCCCATTAGCAATGCAATTACAAAACTTTGGGCCGGCGTTTGTGTCATTGATCTATAATAGAGTAACAAAGATGCAAGGACACCAACTACCAGTAAAGTCCAGCAATGTCTAACTACGACCCAGTGGAATGCGGAAGTTAGGAAATTGATAGTTGGATTTTCTACGGACTTTTTATCACACGCGGCTCTTGAATAACCGGTGCACAACGCGAACAATCAGGAACAACCACAAATAGTCGACAGGCATGATTAAAAACTGCAAAACTCTGCCAAATTACATGACTTCCGCATTCCATTGGGTCGTAGTTAGACATGTTAGATATGTTGCCGGACTTTATTCCGAATTATCCATTGTGCCAGAAAATGCACGTAGAGAGGTGCCTTCACGTATGGTTTGAATGGTAATGCAATGAGGAACCCGCACACCGTTTATCCCGACAGGTCGGCGCAGCGATCGATGTGACCGAACCGACGTCATTGACGTCGTTTTATGTGCTGACGTTGCGTCATAAAAAAATCAGCTGTACATTTTTCTACAGGAAAAAATGAGATATGACGTTGCCGTTATCGCCATCCTACCTCTTTATTTTTAGCTCACCTGTGGTGAGCTTATACAATGGTTGTGTGTCCGTCGTCCGTCGTCGTCTGTCGTCGTCCGTCGTCGTTGTCCGTTAGCAGGGCACGTTTCGTAACCGCTGGAGCTATTGATCTGAAACTTGGTACATATACACCCCTAGGTCAGATGACCTACGACACTAAGTTTCGGCCCGATTCGATTCTTGGCTTGGCCACCAGGTGGCTAAAACCGAAAACACAAAAAGAAAAAAGTGCAATAACTCCTGAACTAATGACAGGATCATCTCCAAATTTTTATCATAGGTGTATCTAATGAGGATACATAACATATATAACGGGTTTTTGATTTGACCTACTTTTCAAGGTCACAGAGGTCAAAGTTCAAAATTTTTCCTTTTGGTGGCACGTTTCGTAACCGCGGGTGCTATTGACCTGAAACTTGGTACATATATACCCCTATGTCAGATGACCTACTACACCAAGTTTCGGTCCGATTCGACTCTCAGCTTGGCCACCAGGTGGCAGAAACTCAAAACACGAAAAGTGCAATAACTCCTGAACTAATGACTGGATCACCTCCAAATTTTTATCATAGGTGAATCTGCTGAGGGTACATTACATATATAAAGGATTTTTGGTTTGACCTACTTTTCAAGGTCACAGAGGTCAAAGTTCAAAATTTTGCCTTTTGGTGGCACGTTTCGCAAGTGCTTGGGCTATTGACCTGAAACTTGGTACGTATACACCCCTATGCCAGATGACCTATGACACCAAGTTTCGGTCCGATTCGATTCTTGGCTTGGCCACTATCGACTTTGGCATATGTCAAAAATTCTCAAGCTAGAATGTTTTGACCTTGAAATTTTGACCGTAATCATGGCCCTGGAACTCACGGCCTGGAGCATTTCGATTTTACACTTGTCATTTGTTCTTCTGGTACGTTCACACAGGTGAGCACATGGTCCATGGACCATTTCATAAGGAAAAAAGCAAAGAAATTGCAGAAATTTTCATCCGCGACAAGATGGTGTAAATTTTCATGTCATGTGACCGAAAAAATAGGGTTTATTTCACGCCAGAAGTTAATGGAAATGACTGGAAATCACGTTGAAAAAAGAAACTTCGGTCTCATCGATCGCAGCGCCATGTCGTGACGTTAGTTCGTCCGGTTCCTCATTTTGAAGCGTTGCTTCAAGTGATTGATCTAAATGTAAGCACAGTCTAATTCATTGTTGACCACTGTGTCATGATTTGTGTCTTCCAGACTGAGATGGTTGATGAACCCGTGGAGGAAGAGAAGAAGGAGGACAAACCAGCTGAAGAAAAGAAGAAGGAGGAGGATGAGGCAACTGTAAGTTGAGGGACGCACGTCTCATTGGTTGCTAAGTTGTGTTACATTCATGTCACGCCCCCAACTCAAAATCGGCTGTCAATCAAAGTGTGGAAGAGTGGAAATATAAAGCACCTGACACCTCTGAGGTTTCAGGTTCGAGCCCCGGTTGAAAAACTGGCACATCATTTCTTGCACCAAAAGCCATTAGGCCTAGTTCCCAATACTGTGCACCATCTCTCCAACGAACCTTGATTTTACGAACTCCCGGATATTATGAACCCAACGTCTGGCTCCCAAAATTTCATGACATCCTCGCTAAATTACGAACTCATTGTTAGTATGAACTTTAACCATTGGACCCTGAAGGGTTCGTAATAGCAAGCGAGGGGACTGTACTTAGAAAGCAGTAAAATTGATGAAAATGGTTTGTGTTCTTACATCCGTGATGAAAATATCCATCTCTTTGCGACAAGGAGGAGAAAAAGGATGCTGAGGATGCTGAGGGAGATGCAGAGGTAGGGCGAAGGTGTTGTCAACAATCGTGTTAGTGTTGTCAACAGTGATGTGTTGATGTTGTTGTTCTTTTTCTACATGCAACTTTGTGGCCTTTATTTCATTGATTACGAATCAGTTTGTTCTTTGTTTCATTTGGAGATATTCTAGCTGAGTACAGGTTCAAATTCTTACATTTTTGAGGACAAGTAAAGCAGACAAAGGGCTATGGCCTCAATTAACAAGTCCCAGAAGATCTCTCTCTTGATCTGCTGTCTAAGCTGTATAAAAGTTTTGATCTACCTGCCATTTGTTCTGGCCCAGGTTGGTCAATCAGTGTTACCATTGTTTCAGCAACTGCGGCAGGATTGTAGGACATGGATGGATAACTTCTGTCCATAGCTTTGCTCTAATCCAGTTGATGATGAAGTTGATTGCCTTCCTACACATCCTATGGTGGTTGGCAGTGATAAAGTTCCAATGTGTACCCAACCTGCCTTTCCTAGTGCTCATCAGTCTACATGTATGTCTTTGCGGCATTTCTTTACTTTCCACAGCATTTTGTCGTAGGAAATGTCATTTACTCTTGGCGTGTGTTTTCTTGGACCTTTATAGACTCTGGTTGTCATTTCTTTGCTTAGAAAAAAGAAAAAGAGGAGAAGGTAAAGGAAGGTGATGATGTGGAGGCTGAGGTATGGAAACCTGTGATTCTTTTACTCGTGGTCTTTTCATGGCTTCAGTGACACACCGATGATTGCACTTTGCTGTTGTGTATACATTTTGCGGCTCAAATAAAGTAGGCCCTATAGCAGGTCAAGCCATGGGAACTGCACTGAGTGCGTGCGCTGAATAAGTGGCAATGTATGGAGATGTGTCACTTCCCACCGGTTGGGCCACTGTACCATATTTTCGCGACTATAGGGCGCACCTGACTATAAGGCGCACCCCCTAATTTCACCCTAAACCCTTGACGAAATCCATACATAAGACGCACTGCCCTATAAGACGCACCTCCCTATAAGACGCAGTCATCAGGTGAACCACAGCAATGTTATGCATCAAACTGACCTGGTTGTATGATTAATTAGCTTGTTGTGACAAGCTAATTAGCTTGTTGTGACACTTCCTCAAATTTTCGGACTATCTGCAGATAAGGCGCACCACCCTATAAGGCGCACCCCCAATTTTAGACCCTTCTTCATGAAAAAAAGCCGCGCCTTATAGTCCGAAAAATACGGTACTCTATTTGACCACATTTTGCTGTCACTTTGGTGTATTTGCACCAGTCATTGCCATTTATGACCCTGATTGCAGTCTCTTGCTTCAGTTGAGTGAATTTTTGTTGGGCAAAGATTGCATTGTATCAATTTTTTTTTGGCAGAAGTACATCAGCGATGTCCTTTATACTTTTCACTTTCAGTTTGTTCTTTGAGTTGACAACTGTGAAGTTGGTTCTCCATAAGATTGTGTTCACACGTTGCTTTGTGTGTCCGACTTCTTCAATGTTTGTAATCTGTTTTCGTTGGTGGACAACTGCCTTTCATGTTTGCAGGTCACATTTGTGACCCGTGACAGCAAAATGAGTTGGAATGTGCCGGAAAGAAGACCCAAGATGACACCAGAGAACAATTGCAAAAATGGACAAAGTCAAATTTTACAATGGGCAGACAATGCTGAAATCAACGAACTGTTGGTTCACCTTGGGTCTTCTTCTGTGCGCATTCCGACTCATTTTGCTGTCACGGGTCACATTTTGTCAGCAGCATTTGGGCACTCTTCGGCTGCACAAGAATTTCTCTTATCGTCTGCTACACTCCACATAAACTGGCGCTTTCTTAGTTGTTATTTACACTACAGTAAACAAAGTTGAGATCCGCGATAAGTATTCCTTTAGAGAGGCTGTATAATGATTGGATAAAACAGTGGATCGAATACTCTAAATCACTCTAGGATATTTTAATTTTTACGAGAGTGTGAAGCAGTCTGATGTCTACTTCGCTGCAGAAAATTTTGATCAAATATCCAATAACTGGTATTTATAGCGATTGCAGTGGAATTATTTCTTTAAGAAAAAATATTTATTCCTCTGAAATTACCGGTAGCTAATGAAATGTGGCTGTTGGTTCAGCTTAAAGAGTAGAGAAACCTTGTTTAATTTAAATCTTTTTTTAATGCATAAGAAAAAGGATGACGATGATGAAATTATAGATAAAAAAGATGTACCACCGGCTCCTGCACCAGAAGAGGAGGTAGGAATAACAACCTGACACCCCTTCCAGGCGCGGATCCAAGGGGGCCCACCCAGCGCACGCCCCCCCTTTCGGGCAACAAATCTGTAAAATCGACCGTGAAAATCTGAANCGGAATTGTGGATCCGCCCCGCCTTCGAGATGGGTCAAAATTATTTCAATTTGCGATCGTTTTAAATTGAACCCTTTGCTATCTCTATTTCAAATCCTTCAAATGATGAAATAATGGCCTAATTACATGAACCATGACATCTTAATTACATCTGGATCAAAATGATGGAGTGATATTGTTTTGTGATAATAGCGAACGGAAATCTTCTTTGAGCGGAAAACTTTGTTTTAAATCTGGTAAAATCTCAGTCAGATCTCTAAATATTTGTTAGGCAAAACCAGTGAAATAACATTCATTTTGCATGTCGCATGTTGCATGTTTATTTTGTTCATCTTCCTATACTTTATTTCGTTACTTTATGTTCCACTCTTCGTTGCTGAAGAAAAAGAAGGATGATGATGATGCCCAGGTATGACAACGTGTTGTATGTGCGTTGGTGTCTAAATGTTACAGCGATCTCTGATCCATGCATCAAATCTAAAGTTTCTGCAGGCGTGTGATCTTTCAAATAAAGCGGAATTCTGGGCCTATGTTCAGAAAACCTTGCTAGCTCAATTAATTGCTAGTTGTGTACATTGACCTGTACAAACTGGGCACTTTAGCAGGTAACTGAGCCTAGCAAGGTTTTATGAATATAGGCCCTGGATTCTATGCTGGGAAACTCTTCTGTCATGTTGTCAGATATATCATGTGTATATAGGCCCACTCAAGATGGTTCTGCTGGGTGATCTTCTTCTCAAATATCAACATCATTAATTCCAGCCTTAGTGCTGATTTAAGTTTTCAGGAATTCTGAATAGGGGTCAACTGAGGTATTTCTCTGTTTCACTGACGTGAAAACAATATTCCGGGTAGAACAAAATGAAACAAAATGCAATTTTCTGCAATCTAAACTAAGACTACAACAGATATTGCATTTCAGGATTTCTTTCCACAGTAAAGTGCAACCTGTATTTTTGCAGCTTACATGTATGTCAAAACCAGGCTGTATCCTTGAAGTCGACCTCGATGCTTATCCCAACTTTGATTTTATTACTTCCAGGTTGAGGAGGAGAAAACCGAAGAGAAGCCAAAAACAAAGAAAGTCGAGAAAACCACCTGGAATTGGGAGTTGATGAACGGAAACAAACCCATCTGGACCAGAAAGTAAGCAAATCGGGTTGTTATGGTTAAGCATCTCAGTGCCTATATGTGACCCGCTCTGGCAAAACGAGACGCATGTTACTCTTACTTGGCAGGTTGAGACCAAATGTTTGTCAGTTCCAGTATTGTCAGTTTGTCAGTTCCAGTATCTCTGCCTATTATGAAATCTGAAACAATCTGTATCTTCCATTCTCTCCTGATGTCATCTTGTTCGTTTAGGCTCACCTTCTGAGTGACATGTGACTCTTCTCGCCAGAGCGGGTCACATGTGTGTGCGGCCTAGGAAAACCCGTGGGAAGTCACTGAATGATCAGCAAGGGGTGTCAGATTTCCTGTGGATTGATCTGCTGCTGTTTACCTGTTATGTAGTACATTTCAGCTATTGAAATGTGCGGGTTCACCAAGGCCATTCCACTTTCCTCAAATGCGACATCCGACGGGTTTTCCTAGACCGCCTCACCTTTGGCACTCAATCAATGCTTTGGCGATTACTGCATTTCAGCATTGCAAGGCAAAGTTGCTAAGTTGCAGCTATTTTTGTGGTCGTTCACATTACTTTCCCTTCTCCAGACCCAGCGAGATAGAAGATAAAGAATACAACGAATTCTTCAAGTCTTTCACGAAGGAGAGCGATGACCCCATGGCCAAGACCCACTTCACAGCCGAGGGAGAAGTCACCTTCAAATCAATCCTATTCATTCCTCAATCGTCACCCAACGATATGTTCCATGATTATGGCAAAACTAAGGAGGCCATCAAGGTAGGCCTGTGCCTCTCTTGTATGGGGGTTGAGGTAGGGGGTGCATTGGATGAGATCCTGGAATGACGTAGGGAATGGACAGGCCATGTCTTACAGTGTTCGTGTGTTTTGTGACCAAGTGTTTGGCATGAAAAGAGCTTTAACACGTTGACTGCCATGGCTAAAATATCATTTTATCCACCATTGCCATGACTACCAGGCCTATTTCAAGCTACTTCATATTGCCAACTACGAGTCATAGCTGTACCCCCTCTAGCGTGTTCCCATACATCTGGTCAATCCCCACTGCCATTATGATCATTGGAAGGCTCTTCGTCATTGCCAAGCTTATCAACATTAATAGAAAATGCAATAGCCCCACTACGAGTGCTCGTAGTGGCAATGGGGAGGACATCTGTGACTACGAGTATACTCATAGCTGGCAGTCAATGTGTTAACACTTCTTCAGGTTGTGACCAAATCACTACTATCAGACTTCCAAGTCTGAGTATCCGGACTGCCGGTCACAAAGCAAGCTCTGTCCTGCTTCAGATTGTTATCAAAACACTCTTCCAGACTTGCTCACTAGTCTTTTCGATCTCATTTCAGATGTACGTCAGACGTGTGTTCATCACCGACGACTTTGAGCAAATGTTGCCCAAGTATCTGTCCTTTATCAAGGGCGTTGTCGACTCCGACGATCTCCCACTGAACGTTTCAAGAGAGACCCTCCAACAGCACAAACTCCTCAAAGTCATCAAGAAAAAGCTCGTCCGTAAGACGCTTGATATGATCAAGAAAATCAGCAAGGAAGAATATGAAAAATTCTGGAAGGAATATAGCACGAAGTAAGTAGGAGAGTTTTCCGGAAATTTCCGGAAATCCGTTTTTTTGGAGCCCAAAAGTTGGGTCCTGAGATTCGTGCAAATCTGCAATAAAAATTCAGGGGGGTATGATTATGGTCGTCCCAGCTATCCCCAGACGGCAGATCAGGTCACCAAGTCGCGGTGAATTCCCGCCGGGCGGGCTGCATTGTGGACGCAGCGAATAAATTATTACAATCTACGATGGTTAAACCCATGTCGGGCTGGGAATTCCTGCATTGCGCCAATCCGATTGCTTAATGCAAATGAGGTATAGAACGATCTTCGATGGCTATACATTCTCCGGGCAGTGAACTGGCCTCCACGCCACACGACTGGTCGATGCTAATGAGCTGGTAGTAACTTTGCCATATAAGGATCGCGCCATATTCGCGCCCTTCTTCCTGATTGGTCAATCAACTCCAGTCGTGAACAGTGATGAATGGAATAGTAGCGTAACGGTGACCATATTTGGCACAACATCTGACGTCACACACTCGGCCATTCGATCGGCAATTTCCGTCAGTATTCGTGCCAAGTGACTTCCTGTGTAATGGCTGTCGTGGATTTCTATTTTTGATCGTAAATGCCGGGAAATTGGGTCTTTTATCCTCCAATTATAAAAAAATTTTCGTACGAGGGGGGGACACAATAAGTCTATAATTCCCGATTCACGAAAATTTCCTGCCGCGAAATTATCTTGCTTTACAGTATGTGCTCCCGTGATAAAATATTGTGATTTTCCTTTCAGCATCAAACTAGGTGTGATGGAAGACCACTCCAACAGGACACGTTTGGCCAAACTTCTACGATTCTATTCGTCCAACTCCGATAAGGAACTGACGAGCCTTGCCGATTACATTGAGAGAATGAAAGAGAAGCAGGAACATATCTATTTCGTTGCGGGGCAAAGCCGCGCCGAAGTCGAAAAGTCGCCATTCGTTGAGCGACTTCTCAAAAAGGGATTCGAGGTTTTGTACCTGGTCGAGGCCGTTGACGAGTATTGCATCCAGTCTCTGCCAGAATTCGAAGGCAAGAAGTTCCAGAATGTTGCCAAGGAGGGCCTGAAGTTGGATGAATCGGAACGCGCCAAGGAGAACATGGAATTCACCAAGAAACAATACGAAGTGCTCACTGATTGGCTGAAGGATGAGGCTTTGAAGGATAAGGTAGGTCTTAAACCAAGCGTACATTGGCCTTGCGACTGGAAGCAACTGAACGCAACAGTCGCTATCGATGTACGTGTCCCATGTACATTGGTTGGTTACGACAGGTCATTGCGGCAACAAGTAGCACAATCCAGTCTTCAATCTGGAGCGTGCACATCAGACAGGCAACTGAACTGAATGCTACACGGAAATTGTCGATGTCTTCCGTTCGGCCCACTCGGGAGTCATTTTGTGGGTCACATGATTCCATCACGTGACCAGGTGTGCTCCACAAACGAGGAAATTCATTGCCAGTGCGCATACATCGGAAGCAACTGAAGACAACTAGAAGCCGCCATTGGCAACGAGTAGAACATGAGCAACTGGCTGGAACTAGCGGCAACAGTCGGACTGTTTGAGCATCTGATCAGTTGCTGCTGGTTCCAGGTAGTCGCCAACCATTGCTGGAAACGCCATTGCCAGTAGTTGCTTACAGTCGCAAGGCCGATGTACGCTAGGCTTTAGGTTGATATAATTGGAATTTAAGATATTTCTAGTGCAAATATGTGTGGTTACATTCGGGACGCATCATTTCAGTTCAAATGCAGTAGTTCAGATGTAGACATGCACTTCTCATTTGCCTGACCTTGCTTGACAATTTCTTCAGAACGTTGGCTCCGAAGATAACGAGGTTCTGCTTCTTCCATTTCAGATTGAGAAGGCTGTCGTCTCTGAACGTTTGGAGGAGTCCCCCTGTGCCTTGGTCGCCAGCACCTACGGTTGGTCTGGTAACATGGAACGTATAATGAAGGCCCAGGCGTACGCCAAGTCTGACGATCCATCCAAACAGTATTACGCCACCCAGAAAAAGACTTTGGAGATCAACCCACGACATCCGCTACTCA
Source organism: Notospermus geniculatus (assembly GCA_002633025.1). Lineage (NCBI taxonomy): Eukaryota > Metazoa > Nemertea > Pilidiophora > Heteronemertea > Lineidae > Notospermus > Notospermus geniculatus. The sequence goes on along the minus strand of NMRB01000315.1, from coordinate 97,724 downwards.
AGGAACTCAAGAAAAGAGTCGAGGTATGGAGTCTTTTCCACAGTCCTTTTCCCTGGAAACATTTACGTACTTCTTCTCCTAATTTTCCCACATCTGTGGTAGAGAGTCTTGGTATCATTTCCTCACTGCTGACCTGATTCAAACTGTCTTTAGAGTTTTGGTAGCGAGGTACATTTATAGAACCAAAGAAACGAGCAAATCCAAAATGTGATATTCATATCTATATATTACACTATATACACGGTACAAACGTTTTCGGCAGCATCCTGCTAGCCCTCATCAGGTAAAATGAGAAATATTACAAATTGAAGAAAGAATGGAGCATTAACTTAACAGCAATAATACAATTAGTAACTCTGTTGGGGGTGATTTAAAAGATCCCCAAGAAGAAGAAAGACCCTTGTTGAGCCAGCTGTTTGTTCAGGGCTGGCTTTTGTTCCTTAATCAGTAACGCCTCCTTAATCCTCAGCACATAATCCGACTGGGCATTAGTCAACACGGAGAAGTTGTCAATGTTTGCGTTTACTTTGCAAGTGTGACAATCCTTCAGATGGTCCAGGATGGCAGATCTGTCCGAAAAGTGTTCAGACACCCTAGTAGCCAAGTGACGTTTGGTCTTACCAATGTAAGACAAGTTCCTATCACAGGAACTTTGGAATTTATAAACTACTTTGGCTCTTAGAGTGACTGGTGTTGCACTTTTCAGAGAAAAATATCTGCCAACCCGGAATGATCGAAAGGTTACCTTTACATTCACGCCAACAGACCTGAAAATTGACAGCAAGCGTTTCTTGAAATTTAAAGAAGGGTGACCTGTATAGGGTATAGTAATGATAGGGGTATATTCAAGATCTACAGGGACAGTTTTTTCACAAGGTTGAGAATGTTTTTTGCCCAGAAAAGAATGTACACACTTGTCAAAAACACTTTGTGGGTAACCATTACTCAAGAAAATGCCCTTTAAACGTTTCATTTCTTGATCGAACAGATGCCATGTGCTGCAAACTGTGTAAGCCCTGTTGATAAAGCATGTGATCAGTCCAAGTTTCCAGTTTTGTGGGCACAACGCAGTGAAATTCAAGAGTACATTAGTGTTGGAAGGTTTCCTGTAAACTGATGAAGACACACTCTCTTTCTTCAATTTGTAATATTTCTCATTTTACCTGATGAGGGCTAGCAGGATGCTGCCGAAAACGTTTGTACCGTGTATATAGTGTAATATATAGATATGAATATCACATTTTGGATTTGCTCGTTTCTTTGGTTCTACAAACTGTCTTTCCTTGCAACTTTCAATATCCAATGAATTCCTTTGTGTTTCCTTCACTTTCTGTTTACCATTTGTGACCCGCTCTGGCAAAAGCAGACGCATGTCGCTCAGGAGGTGAGCCTCAAGGAACTAAGATGACACCAGGAGAGAATGGAAGAAATAGATTGCTTCCTTCTGATTTTGTAATAGACAGACAATATTGAAACTGGCAAACATTTGGTCTCATCCTGCCAAGCTAAAGCGGTCCATCCACGTACAATATTATTGCACAATATGAGGCCCAAAATGGGTGTCATGTGCTTCTGGCATAATGGATGGAAGAAATATTGGCAATAATATTGCCCATTTTGGGCCCCATATTGTGCAATAATATTGTATTGTGGAAAAACCGCTTAAGAGCGACATGCGTCTGCTTTTGCCAGAGCGGGTCACATTTCACTACCAGTGATAATTCCGTTAAGAACAACAAACTTACCAAATCCTACAGAAACTCTATCACATAGGTATTCATTGGAAAGTACTCTCAATGAGCTTTCCAATGAATACCTTTGGAGTGTCAGGTGACTTTTGTACATGTCTTCATTTCAACAAAATTAGCCGTGTCAGTGAAAGGTTTCACTCTGTTTCACTCCATTGCATGTACATTGTACCATATTCTATTCATGTTGTACATTTCACATCTGCTCCCAGGAACTCGTAATAGTAAGTCAGTGCACTTGCACCTGATAGCACTTGAAATTGACAATGGATTAGTAGGTCCATTATGTGGACCCGAGGCAGAACTGTAGAAAGTACAATTGGCTGCAACTATTGCAAAGCAAACCGACATCCCAAATTCTGCAGTTTGATCAGTCGGACTGGGAACTTTTCGTTGAGCAGTGTGTTGACAAACTCCTTGCCTGACTTTCAGTGAGAAAAAACACAATATTAGGGAGTTTACGATCAGCAACTTATCACGGATCCTTATACGTATACGGATCGAAATGTACACAAAATTTGTCCTCGTTGTACAGAAATCTATCCGTATACGTATAAGGATCAGTGATAAGTCGCTGATCTCAAACTCCCTATTATCATCAATGGGATCATAACTATGATAGAGGGCAGCACATTGTAATCAGGTCCTATACAATGGATGCCTTTTGTGCGGGAAACTGATCAGGACGTGAATGTCCCTTTCAGTCCAATATAGTTTTAACCACTAGTGACACCTGTTGAGGCAGTGGGTTAGGCTAAGAATCCATTCACGTGATTTTTGTGCCGCCGACCAACGCGGCGGAAACAAACAATACTTTCGAGTGTCTGCCGCACGAAAATCGCGTGAATGGACAGCCAGCCTTAGGGTCCTCATTACAGCGTGACTGCCTACCCCTTGATGTTAATCTTGTGCTCTGTTGTTTACTTCAACGATTCTCGTAGTCGTTGCAACCCTAGGGCTAACTTTGCTATGCTATATGTAAATATATGTTTTTCAGGCTAACAAATCTGACCAGACAGCGACAGATTTGGCTGTCGTCATGTACGAAACGGCCGTCCTCCGCTCCGGCTACAGTCTCCAGGATACCGCCGGCTTTGCTGGCCGTGTGGAGCGAATGATGCGACTTGGCCTCAACGTTCCATTGGATGCAAAGGTACGTTTGTGATTGAAAAAACTCTGCTCTATGTATGTACTGGCAGTTTGGTAGGTTGTTACAGTGGATACTGGCAGCAAAAGAGTTCAACATGCCCATAGTGAATACAGTATTGATTTTGTATAGGCCTACTGTGATTTATGCTAGTATAGTAATAATAAAGGGTTTCTTACATGAAAGACGTCACTTCCAACCAGACTCGAACCCACGGACCCCCGCATTAGGCATCAGTTGCCAGCATTCAGGGGTAGCACGCCTTAACCACTACGCCAAATACCCATCTTCAGAAAAAGATGGTTCAATGACCCATGTTAATTAAACGAGACGTCCCTAAGTACCCTGCGAGTAGTCCAATCTCCGAACCCAAACAGTTTTATGTTATGCAAGGGGTCACATATATGTGCTTGCCTTCTCTTTGGGTCACATATAAAGGAGATACAATTAAAGGACATGAAATAATAACAGGTTTCTAAGATGAAAGACATCTTCTTACCGGACTCGAACTCATGGGCCCTCGCATAAGGCATCAATCGCCAGCACTCGGGGGCACCATGCCTTAACCACCAGGCCAAATCCCCATCTTCGGATGGTTCGATGACCTATGTTATTTATGCTGGTCTAAAATCGTTAATGTGTTATGACCCTCTCGTGACTTCGTAGGTCGACGAGCACCCAGAGGATGACGAAACTGACAGTGATAGCGACAATGAGGGAGCAGAATACAGCGACGATGAGGGCACCAAACCAAAAGAGGGCGCCAAACCAAAAGAGGGCGAAGAGAAGCCAGAAACGAAAGAGGAAACAACAGAAAAGACAGAAACACCTGAAGAAAAGGAAGAGCCTCAGGTAGGTAGAGGTGAAGGTCGTTAGAAACTGGGCTGATGATTGCTAACGTGTGTGCAGAGTTGGAATACAACTTGCAAGTTTTCAAGAAAGCTACCCCTGCCTCTTACTTTCCTTGATATTGACAGTGTACTTAAACTGCAAACTTTCTGACTATCATCTTGCATAACCCACAATGTCTTTCGTGGTATTAGGGAGGTTTAGCACCTTTCCGACTCCGACTTCAACTTTGAGAATGAATTGCAGTCCACTATGGACATCCTTGATAAAAATGATTTGATAGACGTTTTCAGTTCGTCAAACACCATAAATTGAAGGCAGAAAAAAATGGCCTTATAAATCGGAAGTGCGGATAAATAATGAATATTGAAGTCATAGTCCTAGTCGTTACGACTTGAAACACGACTCTTATATTTGTGATTTACGTGCACTTCCGATAACGAGTCAAAATCATTCTGCCACAAAGTTATGGCACTTTACGATTTGCAAACGTCTATCAAGTCGTTTTTATCAAGGATGTCCATAGCGAACTGCAATTCATTCTGGTAGTTGAAGCCGGAGTCAGAAAGGTGCTAAACCTCGCTATTGTCTCTCACTTTCACCACTTGGCAATACACACACATAAGCCATACACAGGCCACCATGGCTTTTATGGCGTTGTCTTCATTTTCCATTACTTGCACATTAATACACAAAAGTTAAGCTGAAAGTATGAAACATACAAGGGTAGATGGGGGTGTGTTATGGGATTCTTGTAAATCAATACTCCGTGAGTGAATTTCAATATTAGAAAACATGTCTTAGAATAAATTAAATCTTCCACTGCGCACACACACCTATGTCATTCATCGCCCAGTCGCATGTCGTTCAGACTTGTTGGTTCACCTAGAGTGCTGCTCCCTTCTTCAACCATGTGCACTAACTGTGCAGCACAAAAAAGACGTCAGTTTCTTGGTTGGGTACCGTCCAAACTAAGTGCAGAATGCTTCGTTTTGGGCTGTATCTCATCTTGAACTGCCTCGATGATGCTTATATTGCAACCTTACAATCTGCTCTTCGTGAAATGCTGTGCTTCGTCGTTCCCTTTCCAATAACATGAATATAATACATGAAAGAACCAGGCTAAGAAATTTCATACAGAACTGTAACGATTCGTAATTTTGCCCTTGGATTGTCAGCAATGAAGGTTTCGTCAGTTTAAAGGCCTGTCTACACCATCAACATTTTCAAAACATTTCTGAGACAAAACATTTTGAAAACTGTTTTGGAAATGTTGCGGCTTGTTTTGGGGTTGGTCTACGCTCTGCAACATTTATTAGCTCACCGGGGTGAGCTATTGCGATGGTGGTGTGTCCGTCGTCCGTCGTCGTCCGTCGTCGTCCGTCGTCGTCGTTGTCCGTTAGCAGGGCACGTTTTGTAACCGCTGGAGCTATTGATCTGAAACTTGGTACATATATACCCCTAGGTCAGATGACCTATGACACCAAGTTTCGGTTCGATTCGACTCTCAGCTTGGCCACCAGGTGGCGGAAACCAAAAACACAAAAAGTGCAATAACTCCTGAACTAATGAATGGATCTTCTCCAAATTTTTATCATAGGTGTATCTAATAAGGATACATAACATATATAACGGGTTTTTGATTTGACCTACTTTTCTAGGTCACAGAGGTCAAAGTTCGACAAAAGTGACGAACCTGCCCCAGTTTGTCATTATTTCACTGAGTGACTTCATATTTTGCATAAACATGCATTGGAGGGGTACCTTTAAAAATACCAAGTTTCGGCCCGATTGGACATCCAGTATGGCCGCCAGGTGGCGTAACCTGAAAATCAAGTAAGTGCTATTACTCGGGAACGGCTTGATGCAGAGTGCTCAAATTTGATATTTACCTCCCTCTAGATGACCTTTACATGCACGTCAAATTTCGGCCTGATTTGAATTCAAACAAGGCCACCAGGTGGCGTAACCCAAAAATCATCAAAGTGCGGTAACTCAGGAACGCCTTAACCCAAAGCGCTCCAATGTGCTGTGTGGCTCCCTGCAGATGACCTTTATGTCCATCTGACGTTTCGGCCTGATCGGGCATCCAATATGGCCGCCAGGTGGCGTAACCCGAAAATCATCAAAGTGCTGTAACTCAGGAACGACTTGACCCAAAGCGTTCCAATGTGCTATGTGGTCCCCTGCAGATGACCTTTATGTGCATGTGAATTTCCGGCCCGATCAGACATCCAATATGGCCGCTAGGTGGCATAACCCCAAAATCATCGAAGTCCTACCTGGGAATGACTTGAACGAGATTGCTCATAACTGATACATGTATGTACCTCCCTCTGTCATTGGACTATTATGTCCAACCCGGTGAGCACATGGTCCATGGACCATTTCATATCAAAACATGTTTTCAAATTGTTTTGCAAAAATTGCAGGTCCAGTCCACACTGGGCAACAAACCGAAAACAATGGTGTTTTGGAAATATTGCAGCTGGATGTTTTTGAAATGTTTTGGAAATTTTGATGGTATAGACAGGCCTTTAGATATCCAATTGGGACTGTTCATTCTGTCTTGATTCCTGGAGAGAATGCATTAAGAAGTAAATACTGCTAGGTTACCTTTGTTACCAAAATACCGCTATAATGAGACATTAGAAAGAATCCTTCGACATCAGCTGGATACAGTCGCTTGTTAGATTCTGAGTGTTTTATTTGCGCATGATTTCTTGCTGTTACTTCATTACTTCTTGAGATTTTCTGTTGAGCCGTCCGTCTTAGTGGTCAGAACATGAACAATGGTGATGTTTTGCAAGCGCCGGGTTGGGCCCGACGATGACGTTTATCTATTGTTTGGCTGTACCCACACAATAGATAAACGTCGTCGTAGGCCCTAACCGAGCGCTAGCGAAACATCACTATTTTCAACAAAAGTGCAACATTTAGGGCCATATGCTAGGGTCGGACTTCAGCCAGACTTTCAATTAAGTCTGACTTTTCTCAATGCTTCAAGCATGGAGAAAGACTAACTTCAGCTATACATGTACTTTGGGCTGAAGTCTGACCCGAGCATACGGCCCTTTGTCATGTGATTTTGTATGTTCAGCCACGACATGGACAGCTTGACTTCAAACTAACAATTTAAAATACCTCTTCATTGTTTACCCTGTTTATCATCTGCCTTCGTATGCCATGTGTAGGAGTCACCCTGACCTAGAGCCAGTGTTAGATCTCAATGTTGTGTGTAAATTTCTTTTTATTTCCAAATAGCTCGAAGAAAGATTTTTTAGGTGAATTTTTACAAACTTTTTCATGGGCTTATCTTTTTTCAAGTCATTCACGGAAATTCAGCTATTTTTATCAGCAGGTCAGCTTGGAGATTTCTTCCAATGTTGACATTGCACCCTATTTAATGCAGAATTTCTGATGAATGCATGGTACATTCTCAAATTTTTCAAAATTGTGTTTTATCCCAAACATGAAAGGTCTATATAACTGGCTGCATAAACTCAGGGAAGAGCTTGACTCGTACGCATGGCGTGCAAGGCAGAAGACTAGTGTTCTTCTCGCCGCATGATGTTGATTTGTGCTTTTTTCTGATTTTCTTCCAGACTACCGATACTAAGCATGAAGGCAAAAAAGACGAGCTGTAGCCTAAACGATACGCATGAAATAACACTACCACCCACTAGCCATGAAACGCAAGCTCAAATCAGACATGTCATCTGATCGTCAGTAGGAAACTGATGGAAATACATTGAAAATATCTCGTGTTGGATGGACTTATTGAAATTTGTGGCTGACTTTCTTCCCTGTTTACTGCCATTGTCTGCTGTTTTTCAAAAGTTCCTGCAAGGTACGCGCTGGCAGGCTATTCAGCTGGTACTCCTCACTACTTGGTAGTCTCATTCCATATTTGTGGCAGGTTTTGAGAATTTATGAATTCGAAGCTTGCTTAACTCATCTGCTCCCAGGTTTGAGCAGATGGTATCTTCTGCTGAAGTTTTCTAGAAGCCTCAGAAATAAATTGGAAAAAATTTGAAGAAACATTTTTCAGATGGTTGATAGGAAGAACATTTCTTCAAATAGTTTTCAACCAGTGCCATAGGATATGAGAAAAATTTGACAGAAGATGCCGTCTGCTGGACTCTGGGGTCAGATGAGTTTTAATCAGAGAACACATATCTTGACGCCTGTTCAGCGGTTTCCATCCAGGCCCACAGATTTTCCCAGGCTGCTGTAGATGGCGTCAATGTCTGCACTTGATCTGTAGTACTGAAAGAAAAAAATATACAGGATGCTTGGGAAACTGTAGCAAGGGTGGAAACCGCTCCTGTGAAATGGGCCTCCACGGCTGTGACGTCATCCGATAATCGATCCGAAATATTTCAAAGTGAATTTCCATCATGTTCCTGACTGTCCACCGTTCATTCATTCCATTAACATTTCCCATATTTATTTTTTGTTATTTCTTGATCCTTTGTATCATAAGATCTAATAAAATTTATACTAATATATGGATATTGTGCTGTGTTTTTGAATAGCATTCGCATGATGATGATGTATTGAGCTCGACTTGTACCATGCAAAGTGAACCCAAGAAATCCCACCCAGCTGGTATGGAGGGCCAATAGCGCAATTCCACGGTCACGGACGTGACATGTTTTCACTTATTCAGTGCTGTCTCCGCAAATTTTGGAACCACAGAAAGATGTAATACCCTGCATCTTGTCAGGCTCTTGTCCTTCTATGCCCCCGGTATGAATTAATTTCGTTGTGATTCATAATTAGTGCACTATTCATGCTATTTGCTAATTAGTTGCATCACGGATGTGACCTGTGCAATGTCACGTCCGTGACGCATCTAATTAGCAAATAGTGCACTAATTATGAATCACAACGAACTTAATTCATACCAGGGGCATAGAAGGACACAAGCCTGACATGATACAGGGTATTACATCTTTCTGTGGTTTCAAAATTTGCGGAGACAGCACTGAATAAGTGAAAACATGTCACGTCCGTGACCGTGGAATTGCCCAATAGATGAAAAACATGGGGATGCTCTCAGCGAAGAGAAGTCAGTTGAGTTGGCTATAACCTGTGCAAGGCCCTTTGGTCAAGCCGAGCTCGTTGCATTGCAGTTGTTAGATAGAAGCTGCTAACATACATTGTGCTCTCGATTGTCCCTCTGTGCCTCCAAATCTTGTGCTGCTTGCATGTCCCCTCCCAAAGACCATGACCACTCGGTAATCCATTCCTTGATAGCCAGATGGATAATTTACACAGTGGATGTATGGGCTGTATCTGATAGACCTTAAAATTCAGGTTGGAAAGTTCAAGCGAATGTCACCAACATGGGGCCATATTCATAAACATACTTAAGTCAAAGTGTACACGATAATACAAGTACAAAAAGCACAAAATTGACACACTAAAGTGTGATAAGTCAAAGTGTGATACTTATCTTTTGTGTTGAATAAGGATAAGTGTCACACTTATGTTGAATAAGGATAAGTGTCACACTTAGACTTAAGTAGTTTTATGAATATGGACCCTGGTCCCCACAAAACATGGAGGGACACTTTTGGAACACCTTGTAGATGAGGTGCAATGGGAATGGAAATCAACCACCAGCAGGCCATGATGGATGTGTACTGTATTCATTTGTGTACAAGGAAATGGAATTTAGGAGCAGCTTTAAAGGCGCTGTCCCACCTGATAGTTTTCTTGTGCAAGGTGGGTCTGTGTCGGGCAATTCAACCATAGGAAACTTGCGGTCATCAGTTTGTGTTAGGGCGGCTTGCCATTGGTCTTGGCACGAGTCGTAAGGAAACCAATGATGCTGAATTGCCCATTGATAGCAAACTTGCACCAGAAAACTCTTGTGGAACAGCACTTTACTCTTGTTAAATTTTCTGAGTGTTATTATGGCAAGTGTTTTGTGTGATTACGGTACCGGTATTTGTGTTTGGTACCTAAGGCTGAGTTTACATCAAGGCACATGCGGCATAAACACGCAGGCGAACAATTTTCATGGGGATGAATCCTTTGTGAAGCCATTGTTCGCCTGCATGTTCGTGTTGTGTGTGCCGCGATGTAAACTCAGCCTTACTCACACATGCCCTTGTGACTAAACCAGTATGCAGATCCCTTGTTAGGCTGAGATTGCACAATCTGGAGCTCAAAAATGAACAAGAGTTTATGTAAATTACAAATTCTTCGTGAATGAGGTCCCTGAAAGTCAGACTGGTTCAGATGCTGGTAGCTGAATTCTTCAAGGCAGGCAGTTGAGTTCAAGTTGGGGAGTATATCACTATGATCGACAACTGAAGGTAATGTAGAAAAAAGGTCAGTGACCTTGTTCATCAGTAGGTTGTGCCTTGCAGATCTGCAGGTCCCACCAACGCCCCAGACTAGCTCAAATACGATGAAAGCCCAGACGGCTTATTCAATCTTGAAGTTTGAACCCGGACTTACATCTTCAAGCTTCAAACCAACACTTCAGTCTTCAAGCTTGAACTCGCGGACTTCAAGCTTCAACCCAACACTTCAGTCTTCAAGCTTGAACTCGCGGACTTCAAGCGTCAACCCAACACTTTAGTCTCCAAGCATGAACTTGCGGACTTCAAACTTCAAACTTGACAATTGAAGTTTGAGCTTGAAGGGGCGTTCAAGCTCACAGATTGAAGCTTGCTGGGTTCAAGCTTGAATAAGCCATCTGGGCTTTCGTGAAATATTTTATCAAATCATTTAGCGCTAGTTCTCATCATAACTTGCCTTTCTTGTTTTTCAGCTTGAATATTTCTGATGTATTTTCAGTGCTTCGGATGTCGTAAACTGATGGGCTTCCAGGAGCGCTCAAGGCCAGTCCACAAGGCACAAGGGTACTGCAAGAATCCAGGGGACTGTCCACCTGAAGATGCAAAAGATACCGATGGTGATGGCATTCCTGATCACATGGATGATGATGACGACAATGATGGTATTCCTGACAAAATGGAAGATGCTGATGGTGATGGTGTCCCGGATGTCGTTGATGATGACGACGATAATGATGGTGTCCCGGATCATTTGGATGCTGAGCACAAGAGTTTCCGTGGCGGATATAAAGATACTGACGGTGATGGTATTCCAGATCATTTGGATTTGGATGACGATGGTGATGGTATCATGGATGAAGTCGATAAGGACGATGATGGTGATGGTATTCCTGATGATCAAGAAGACAGTGATGGTGATGGTGTTGTTGATCATTTGGATGACGACGATGACAATGATGGAATTCCAGATTACCAGGACAGGGATCATCATAAATTCCATGGCCGTGCTGTGAGGGATTCAGACAGTGATGGCATACCAGATCACTGGGACAATGATGATGATAATGATGGTATTCCTGATGACCGTGATAATGATGATGATGGAGACGGTATACCGGATAAACAAGAAGACTCTGATGGTGATGGTGTCCCCGACAATAAAGATAACGATGATGACAATGACGGCATTCCGGATGATTTAGATGACGACCATGATCACACAGAGCACAGAGACACTGATGGTGATGGAGTACCAGACCATTTAGACAACGATGATGATAACGATGGTGTGCCTGATAACGTTGATAAAGATGATGACAATGATGGTATCCCAGATACCAAAGAGGATACTGATGGTGATGGAGTACCAGATCACTTGGACCATGATGATGATAATTATGGCATTCCAGACCACTTGGATACCGACCACGACAGCAGTCTCTTCAAAGACTCTGATGCTGATGGAATTCCAGATTATCACGATAATGATGATGACAATGATGGTATTCCTGATCACCATGACAGCGATGATGATGGAGATGGTATTTCTGACGGTCAGGAAGACACTGACGGTGATGGAATCCCTGATCACGTCGACAAAGATGATGACAATGATGGCATCCCTGATGAAAAAGATCACGATGACGATGGTGATGGTGTTCCAGACAGATATGAAGATTCTGATGGTGATGGAATTCCTGATCATAAAGACAATGATGACGATGGTGATGGTATCCCAGATGATCAAGAAGATGCTGATGGTGATGGTGTACCAGATCACCTAGATAATGATGATGACAATGATGGCATCCCAGATCACAAGGAAGATGCTGATGGTGATGGTGTACCAGATCACTTAGACAATGATGATGACAATGATG
>NMRB01000315.1:0-14558 GCA_002633025.1 Notospermus geniculatus | reverse complement strand
GGGGGGGGGGTACCCCAACCCCCTTGACCACAAGGGATCAAAATTATTTTGGAAAAAAAATTCACCAATTTTCATACTCAAATGAAGCTAATACCAAGAGGAACTGAATCAAACAGTTTTTGACTGTTGAAACCCTGTGAAATGGCGGGTCAAAAGTTGGGGGCTCAAAAATCGCCGATTTTCATGTAAATTCAGCCATGGAAGGGTTAATTTTTGACCAAATCAGATCATTCAACCTGTGTTATTCCATTATAATAGAAAGGAAGCATATAAAATGAGTTTTCGTAACTTTTGGGGTCTGTGTTAACAGAAAGAGGTGGGGCTATAATTGTACCATGCACAGGGGCTATAATTGTACCATACGGGTCTTTTTTGGAAATGGCAAACCTCTGGGTAGTTCAGTTCAGTAATTAAAATCTGATGAATGCCATCAATAGGTAACTTCCCAAAGCTACTTCTGTCACAGTATCAGCTAATAGAATGATAAATTGATGAAGTTATACTAATTCTAGCAAACCATGACTTGGGGTTTCAAAAGTGACCCCTTCGTTCAGGTGTCTTCAAGCCCCCACCACCACCAGGTTCTTTGATAAACTTAGGAAATTTCTTCTGCCTGAGGTCTCTGAGAAGTGTATCTTGAATATTATAGATCATTGGATTAGGCAGTATACATCTTCTTGCAATGCTGGCCATGTTTCCACTCAGGGGCTAGAATTGTACCGGGGCTAGAATTGTACCACTTTACCCTATTTCATTTTCGTTGTACTTTGCTGTAGCCGACCGTTTCGTGTTCGCATTTTGATATTTGAACACCTTCGGATTATATGTGTGTTGCTTGAATTGGTGTGTGTGTTCCTCCTAAATGGAAAGGGCGGCATTCCTTTACCTTGGGCTCCAAACGTGATTAAACATCATTCTACTACACTGAAAAAAAAATCCTACTCATGTTGAGTAGGCCTACTTTAGACTACTCATCAGTCATTTTGTCCCTCAGATGAGTAAAAAGTTACTCATCGGGCAAAAGGAGCTACGTTCCTACTCACTATGAGTAACTTTCTACTCAACATGAGTAACTTTCTACTCATCTCAGGGACAATATGAGTACCCCGAAACTACTCAGCATGAGTAGGATTTTTTTTTCAGTGTAGGTATACTCCGCGAATCCAAGCACACTAAAAAGTAAGGTCGATTATTAACCACTACAACCTGAATGTTTCATAAATATCTCATTATCTCATAAAAAATCATAATTCATAATCGCCACACCGACTGTGTGAATATGAGATTCGTTCAATGCATTCGCGTTCAGTCGTTGATGTTGGAGTTCTCCAACACAGTCATTGATCTGAATTATATATGAAGGGCATTCGACTTGACATGCATGGAGTTCCCGAAATATTTCGGCCAATCTCTCTTTCCATGTACATGTAGGCACACGCCACGCTCGCATGGTGTTGAGCTAGATGTCATCATCATGATTAACCTTCGTCCCAATCAGAAATATTGTTCTACGCACCAGCCATCTCCCGTATTTTTTCAAACATCCCGTGGGGGGGGGGGCTCAAAATCCTTTGGTCATTGTTGCCATCAAATTAATGTTCGCACTTTTTTCTCTTCAGATGTCAACAAGATGAGGCAAAACACGGAACATAACCTCGGCTTGCATTCGGTGAGTGTCAACATTATTTCTAAAGCTCGTAGCACACATGAAAATGTCAGTGACATCACCCTCGGCGAGCTAAAACCTAGTGTGCTACCTCATCTTTGTGAATTTTCTAAAGCTTGCAGCACACTGTACCAATAGATGATAGTAAAAGTAAAGTCGTCTCCGAATTTCGCACATTTTACGACCCCAACCGGGGTCTTCCTCTGGCACTTTCTAGTAGAGATCCCAGAAGTGAATTAATGTTCCAATCAATGATTCACTTCGGGGATCTCTACCAGAAAGTGCCTGAGGAAGATGTTCCTCAGGCACTTTGCGAAAAGTGCCTGAGGAACGAGAAGTGCGAAAGTATGAAAAGTGCACTTTGCGAAGTAAAATTTGCGAAATTCGGAGACGACTTTACTTTTACTATCATTTTGTTATGTCGTTTTTCGTGCTCTATGTTTGCTACCAATATAGGTGAGATTGGAAATCGTCTCTGTTAGCCGCGGACATAAAACCCACAAAGATGAAGTAGCACAAATAGCTATTAGGTGTTATCTCACAGAGAGAATAAAAAACTGAAGTTTTCGCATATGTACATTATGCTCTCTCCCCAATTTGCCAGGACAGCAAGTATTCACTGATCAATTCGAGTTCATGTGGTTTGATTGCGTGCATAGTTGTTTCAAGTACACATGTACATTATGCATAATAGGAATTCATCCCGTATTTTATACTTTTCCCGATACGAATGGAACTGATTTCATATGCTTTATCTTGTTCAAATGGTCCTTGCTAAATATAGGAAATTTCATACTTTATTCATGCATCTGGTTATTTCAGCTGAAAAATATCTCGCATTCACCAAGAACCCTTACACGCATTTCATAACGGGTTTTGGGTTTCAGCAAAATATCTGGCATTCTTGCATGAATATTTCATTACCGCATTCCGGAGTTAATTATGAACTAGTCAGTCGGCTATTAGTATCAACGTTGGTAATAACGGTAAATTTGAGATGGCTAATATCAGTGCCAAGGACCTACCATTAGAAGTGCCTGGCTGGAGTTTTCTCTCCCCCTCCCTCCAAGAAACGCCGCAGCCGCGAACGCCATTCCCATTGTTCTAGGCCACGAAAAGAGCAAAGAACAGAAGGATATACGTTATACTCTCTAAGGCAATGCAAGTTCGCGATAAAGAAAATTGGTGTAACTTTTCTGCACAGTCGAAAAAAGTCTACAAAAATGCATGCAACAACGTCAGCAAGAATGAAGTTGTTATTTTGTTACAAGGAAAGAAACGTTCACCTGAAATAATTTTACTGGTCACAATGTTTGTATTCCATTCAAAATGAATGCATCATTTTTTGAAAAAATACCTCCCTTACCAACGTTTCTGACGCAGTTGGCCTTCATGTGAACACTGTAAAAATGAATGGGCTCGAGAGACCCATGATTTTGTCCACTACCTGGACACATGGGTTTTGAAACGTGTTCAATGGAGAATGGGTCCATGGTGCCCAGAATATTTGTTCTTCGAGCCTGAAACGGACAGGTCTATAGGTTCCAGTAACCCATAATGAGAGTTTCATAGGTCACTTTGGCCCATCTACGAATGCTACCGTGGGGTGTTGGCACCCATGAGCAGCAATAGTAGATGGGCCAAAGTGACCTGTGAAACTGGTCATTATGGGTTACTGGAACCTAAGGACCTCCTCGTTTCAGGCTCGAAGAACAAATATTCTGGGTACCATGGACCCATTCTCACCTCAAACCCACGTGTCCAGGTAGTGGACAAAATGGTTTTTACAGTGAAAGATGCACCTGGACACACACGACCCCACGAAGGCCAGCACACGCCACGGTCGGCCAAAACGACGGCCAGAATGATTACTTTGTATTTTTCATATTTGCTTATCGATTATCATCAAGTTACATGTGTAGGCAAATAAATTTGCAACGGTTTTTTTCTCGATGACGCTTGTTTAAATTCATGACGTGTGTTCGACATCTACATCCGTCACCACGGAATGTATTGCCCTTGTCAACAATAGCAAGAACGTGACCGTGAATTCTGAAAACAGTCAACGCATTTTATAGTTCCCTGGCTCTCCGACACGGCCGCGTACTTGAACGACAAAAATCAAAATATTGCACTTTTTGCCTGTTCATATGCGCATAAAGGGGCTCTGTGTACCGAGTTCTCCGGTTCCACTCTCGAAATGGTGCGAAGTGCCCCTCGACCTAATCAACTCCTTTGTATGAGGGAGTTGAGAATCACGAGGACCGTTGCTGCGAGGGGCCTCCTTCCCTGTGGTATCGGAGAGACGTTCTCCGTTCAGGCGATGGACTGTGAGCAACGTCTCGGGATTAATCGAGGTGGATCAGTGTTTCTTCAGTAACCTTTCCGTTACTTAAGATTCCAGGGATGTCTTTAGTACGTTGCGTTGAAGTTGTAAGTTATTTTTCAGTGGCTTCAAATACTACGTGCTGTTGCTTTTTTACCAAAATGGCGGCTGAACTCTTCTTTTGCGCTTGGACCTGAAGCCTGGATAACAGCTTTTTGAATGCCGAAAAGTGTTTTCAGATAGCTAAACAACCGTGCTTAAAACTGTCCGATCAGCCGATTGCATTTTAGTCTGTTGACTGAATAATTTACTGTTTCTGTCACAGACTGAACAACTGCTTTCCGGCCGCAGACTGAATAACTGCTTTCCGGACGCAGACTCTCATGACTGTTCCAGACTGCAGACTGAGCAACTGCTTTCCGGCCGCAGACTGTACAACTGCTTCCAGGCAGCAGACTGAACAACTGCTTCCGGCCGCAGACTGAACAACTGCTTCCAGGTCGCAGACTGAACAACTGCTTCCAGGCAGCAGACTGAACAACTGCTTCCAGGCCGCAGACTGAACAACTGCTTCCAGGCAGCAGACTGAACAACTGCTTCCGGCCGCAGACTGAACAACTGCTTCCAGGTCGCAGACTGAACAACTGCTTCCAGGTCGCAGACTGAACAACTGCTTCCAAGCCGCAGACTGAACAACTGCTTTCAGTTGACAGTTACATAAACTTTTCAGTTAACTGTTGTCAACAACTCTCTTCCATCAACAGCATCATGGCCTGATGATACCCAATATATCAGCATTGATTTAACGCTGAGTATGAACAACGCGCTCTTAACAACTTGTTTTGAAACTCGACCCCTTCGAAAAAAAACAGCCGTTTGAGGGCGTGTTTTTCTCATTACCATGACAACCAACTGGGGAAGTCGATGAAGTCAATTTGATAATACAGTTGGGAGTAATGTAGGGACTTATATAAGATATGGCGTGAAGAGGATCCGTGTTATTACAAGCTATGTATGTACCATTGGATGTAGACTGGAATAAAACTGTCATTGGAAAAAGCATTCAAAAATGAGGAAAAGGCGACAACTGACGCTTCACTATGTCTTGCAGGAATTGGTAATAGCACGACTTGTCATCATTTTCGAAACCAAAAGTTATGGCTATGCTCGTAAAAACGTTCATTTCAGTACAGTACTTGTAAAATTGACGTCGTGTCTCGGAGATGCAAGACGTCGGGACTGTGAGAAAGATGAGTCCAGAATCTCCCTCACCGGCCCGAAAATTATCGTAAAACATTCCTTTTCATTGCAGATGTGCTACAATGGAACGAACTTCTTCCATGGATTCAGCGCCACAACGATAGACTTCAACCAGCAGGCGATAGTGGGAAAGCATCTGACATTTTATCCAGTAAGTTTTTCCGCTATCGTATCATAAAATGTGCTTTTAAGCCCCGGGTTTTAAGCCTGCCGCACACGAGTGCAATACGTTGCCTCCGTCGGGTTTTTTTGTCTCAGCATCCTGTCACTGCACACAACAAGCCGCCGCACAAGATTGCAAATTTGTCTCCTGTAGATGCGGCGTGGCGTAATTCCGTCATGTTTGATCTGCGTTGGAGACAAAAACATTCGTCTCTGTTAGTCCGGACGCAAAACCCCGATTTTCTGAGAAGTGGCACTTTTTGTATAACAGCAATTTTTTGCATTTTTTATACATGTATCTCCAAATGACAGAGATTCAGAATCCGCCGGGTGCCACTCTGGCACCCTTGAGCGTTTTGAGAAAATCCCGTTTGAATTTTTGGAACTGGCTTTATCATTAGACGTCAGCTGACGCAACGACTGAGCTTTGTACAGGAGAATGGAACCCGATGTACAGCTAACTTTTAAACGGTGGGATTTACACCCTATAAATGTATTATCAAGAGAGAAACCTGGGGCCTCGTAACCAAATAAGCAAGTTTTTGGTAGTTTTTACGTAGTTACGTAATTGGAAACGGCATTTTTATGTATTTTCACCAATTTTGTGTTAATTTACATGAAAAAGCCATTTCGCTATTACATAACTACTGAAAACAATTAAAAACATGCTTGTCTGCTTCTGAGGCACCATGTTTCTATCTGTTGGTAATACATTTATGGGGTGTAAATCCCACCGTTTAAAAGTTAGCTGTACATCGGGTTCCATTCTCCTGTACAAAGCCCAGTCGTTGCGTCAGCTGACGTCCAATGATAAAGTCAGTTCGAAAAATTCAAACGGGATTTTCTCAAAACGCTCAAGGGTACCAGAGTGGCACCCACCAGATTCTGAATCTCTGTCATTTGGAGATATAAAAAATGCAAAAAAATTACTGTTATACAAAATTTCCCACTTTTTCGTTTTGCGTCCAGACTATGTCTCTGATGCCTCCGGCCACCGCACACGATGACATTTGTACGTAGGAGGCAAAAATCTCCATAGTTGGAGGCAAAATTGCACTCGTGCGTGGCCCGCGTTAGACCGTCAGTCGACGGTATAGGTCATGCGTTTACCATTTCGGGGAAGGGGTGAGCTCAACTGGCAATGACTTGCAGAGTCGGTTTCATTGCGTGAAGGGTCCTAATGGTGCCGCGATTCCTGAGAACACAATTCTATG
The DNA here is from genome assembly GCA_002633025.1 of Notospermus geniculatus. Taxonomy (NCBI): domain Eukaryota; kingdom Metazoa; phylum Nemertea; class Pilidiophora; order Heteronemertea; family Lineidae; genus Notospermus; species Notospermus geniculatus. The sequence continues at coordinate 7,930 of NMRB01000315.1, read as the reverse complement.
TTATCCAGGGGTTCTCGCTCCCCTCATCACCGAGATGACATAGTGGTCTTTGTCACCGGTGACTTAGTGCTCGCTTGCTTGCCTTCAGTGATTCAGTGCTTCGTGCCAGTGACTGTGAGGTAGAGGAGCGAGGCGAGCATCAACAATCCCTGCAAAACAAGATTTTGTTATAGACGTTGGCATACACACGCAAAAGTAAACAAGGCTAATATAATGCATCAGGCATATCAGGGCATCCTTTGCCACCCCTTAGAAGAATCTCAACAATCAGAATTCTAAACAGGAAGATACAAGTGGCGACAAATGTCCTTGTACCATTTCAGACTGAAGTTTCGAATACTTAACATCAATTTTAAGCATTTTTTTTCGGTATCGTTTTGGGTCAAGTCCCTGTAACGATTATCAAAAGTGGTGCAGTATTTGAATGGACTAGGGCTTGTAATATCCAACTTGAAGCGTTAGGCACTTGTTTTCGCATTTTGAACTGAGTACGGTTGGAGTCGAGTCATTTTTCTGAAAACCGATTCTGTTCAAATTCATGAATTTACAACAATTCTGTGTTTTTTCCAGTGTGAGCTGTTGATAATAACCGACACGTCAGATCCCGACAACTGGTCAGCGGTTTCAGCGACGAAGTGAGTACATGTTTATATCTTTACTGGTGCCAAGATATGCAAATTCGCTTGTTGTGGGAAACAGCCGACATACATGTAGGCCTATCGTGCATTTCAGCCTGTGACAGCCGATGCAATTAAAAAGGCAAATTCACAAAATCTTGTCCCCGCTTTTATGATCTAAGATCCCTTTGGTACAAGTCCATTCTCAACACATTCAAATTAAATGTATGATCTTTGGTAAACCTTCTAATCCGCGATCGAGTCGTGTGGCTTCGAAATGCAGGTGTAACGTTTTTCAGTGTGGCCGTTTTTCTGTGTGATTCCCATTGTTCGGAACACACTGGGAAACGAACTCGCTGTTTCTCTCTGTGTCGCCCATTGTCCAGTCGCCGCTTATTCCGTCAATCTATTGTATTGTCACACTGGCTCACAGGCCTCACTGAAAAACGTTACACCGGCGTGCCGTAAGCGATTTCTTTGCTTGAAGCCAATGATTAAGGCGATTTATTTTTTACTCTCTATTAAAATACCACTTGTAAATAGGCCTACCATGCATACAGGAAGGAATAAAGTTCTGATATGGGAAATAATGTAGGTACGTTATAGGTATAAACAGACTTACTAAGCAGGCGTTTGTAGACAATGGTGCAAAAGGAAATTTCACGGATATTACGTTGTTACTAGGCCTTAGCATGCGTTGGGGCTTTGCGATGAAACCAAAGATCATAATGTGACTGACCCGTACGTCATTTCACAAGTCGACGCGATATTTTCTCAAGAAACGTCAAAGGGTTTGTTTGGTTGGAACAAGTACGATACTTCAGGATCTATGACCTTTTTCACGTGGATCGCATTACCCCTTTTCAGCCCTGAGCGATATGGCATTGTACCGAGGAGGTTCCTGCGTATGACGGAACTTCGACAGGAGCCCTGGTTTTATCCAGAACTGCCACAAGCTACAGCCGTCTCTTTGCTGAAGAGACAGGGACCAGGGAGCTTCCTCGTGAGGACTCATAAGAAGAAACACCTGATTTCTTACATGTGAGTAAATCAAATTTTGATGTCGTTCCTACACTCTTAGCAAAAAAGGTTCCAAGAGGGTTCTTTGGCCTGTCATGGAACCTTTTGGTACTAAAAGGTTCTATCTGGAACCCTAAGGAACTGTAAGGTGTTGAAACCATTTAGAGAAATTAGGGAGTGCGCCTGATTTACCCTGCTCAGTTGATTTGCCAACCATATCTGTGAAATTTGAAACAAACAAAATGATTTATGTATTGAACACGAAAAAGAAATCGACAACCAAAATAAAGGTGTGAGGGTTCTCCCAGTGTGGCAAACAAAGAACCCTCTGGGGTTCTTTGCCTGCCACACCAGGAGAACCCTTACAAAGGGGTTCTTTTTAGTACCCTCAAAATTTAATTGCAGATTTCTCTACAACCCTCGATGCAAAAGTCTATTTATTTTATTAGATCTCATGAATAAAGATATTCATCAGGTGGAGCACGGTGTACCGGTTGTGTTCTCACGCATTCACAGATTTCTTGATGTGGATTTCAGCACCCTGCGGTTCTTTAGGGTTCTAGATAGAACCCTATAGAAGAAAAGGTTCCTTGAAAGGCAAAAGAACCCTCTTGGAACCCTTTTTGCTAAGAGTGTAGAGGAATCTTGCAATGTAACCTTCCTGAGTGAGAGCTCAGCTTAACTGGAAAAGAGCTTTTTGCGGTGCGCATCCAGTTTTCAAATGATAGTCGAACAAACCACATGTATGTAGGCTAGTACGTAACTCTTTTTTTCTCGTCAGGTCCGAACGAAACGTGCAACACACGTGGATACACCAAAGCGAGAGCGGGAGATTTTATCTGAACAACCGGCGGCGGTTCAGCACGGTCCAGGAGCTCTTGGACTACAGCAAACGGAACGGAGGTAAATACATGTATCACAAAATGAACACGCGGTGGCAACGACGGCAGCCCAATGTTCCCTGACACGATATCGCATCGCAGGAAGCCCACGATGTCACAGTAATCTCTGAAGTTGCGGATTGGAACGGGTGTGGCATTTTGTTGGCTCTTAAGCTGTGATTTATGAAGGCCCAACATTGCAAGTAAAGCTTGATTTCCACAAGCTGCGGTGAAGACAGAAGAGTAGACGGGTGGCCTGTTGTCTTCATCTAAAGGCTTGCGAAGTTGCATGACAATATTTGCTCATGAGATATAGGCCCAGTGAAAAATTGATACCTTATTCTCCCAATAGGTAAAATTGTTTGCAAGATAGACCCGATAGGCAAGAACTTCGCGTGTATTAGATCCGTACAATACCTGATAACCACAGGAATTCGTCCCCAAATGCAAATCGCGTTAAAATATCACACAGAAGCAAATAAGACTTCAAATTACAAGGAAAACTATCATCTATCGGTCCTAAATCCTTTGATTCTCATCTGACCCGAAAGAATTTCTTTCACCCTCAAGCTTTATGGTGAGAAACATGTAATTTACCATTGAATGTGATCAATGTCCACTCCAGTGCACTTGATGATGCGCGAGGAACGTGGGGTGTTTCGAGGTATTGTCTCGCTCAGTGGGAGATTGAAGGGTTAGATGGTAAACGAAAATGTGTTTACGTGAAATTCTTTGGTATGTAAGGCCTACCTCGTGGTTCGGTTTGTTTTTCACAAGGATAGATGGTTTCTTGGTCCGAACCTTAATCTACATCTGATTCAGCAAATTGATGTAATACATGTTTTGTCTTTCGATTTTCAGTCAATGGAATGAGGCTAGAGAAATTTCCATCACACCGTAATCTAGAAGGTAAGAATCGATGAAATCAAAAGAGTCTGTTACTCTAAACTCCCACGTATACCTGTCCCATTCCTGAAAAAATGACCAAATCCTAAGTTGAAGATATCGCGCTGTCGTTCTTTGCCAGGGTCGGGAGTGGGACAAGTACATGTAAGTGGACAGGACATTACTGTTTTGACCATACCCCCACCCCACCCATTATCTTCAACTTAGGATTTAGTCATTTTTTCCGAGTTCAGGAATGGGACAGGTATAGGTGGGAGTTTAGAGTATATATTTGGAAAAGAAACAAAAATGGTGTCAGAAGTGGGATTTCGAACCACGCTGGCCGACCACGAAGATAATACATGTACTAAGATGGGAGTGGACCAAAGTAACTTACTTCTGACTTCACTTTCTATCTTCTGCAGAAATTTGGAAAATGGATCTGACCAAAGTGGACGTGACTGCACATCGAGATGTCACGAGTTCGTTCCCATGGCATATCAGAACAGGAAAGACGGCAGATGAACAGAACATCACCATGATGTACCTGAAGAAGAACGCTACGAAAGAGGACGAATGCTGGTTGCGGAGACAGGCACGATTACTCATGTAAGTTTTCAAATAGAACTTAGTTTTACAAAGAGACACGGAACGGCTTGCCAAGTTTTCAATTCTTACGGACGCGAGGGCCCTGCGTTGGAGGGGAGCTACAGATGAAATTCAAAGCCCTGGGTTATTACGGACCGAGGGGAGGTAAAGATGAAAGCTCTCCATTCGACCGAGGGCAGGTTAAGATGAAAGCTCTCAGTTCTCACAGACTGGGGGCAGTAAAGTTGAAAGCCCTCCGTTCTTGCGGACGGAGGGCAGGTAAAGATGAACGTCCTCTGTTCTTACGGACCAAGAGCAGGTAAAGATGAAAGTCCTCTGTTCTTACGGACGGAGGGCAGTTAAAGATGAAAACTTTCCGTTCTTACGGACCGAGGGCAGGTAAAGATGAAAGCTCTCCGTTTTTATGGACCGAGGGCAGCACAGGTAAAGATGTAAACCCGCTGTTCTTACGGACCAAGGGAAGGTGAAGATGAAAGATGCCTAACTGTGTACTTCTATCCCCAGGTGTCTTCAGCACGAGAACATCGTCCAGCTCCTTGGAGTCGGTGAGAGTTCGGGGCGGTACACCTTGATGTTGCAGACAGGAGGAAGTGGTAAGATATCATTTGACTCGACGTTCCAACTGGCGAGTTCATGATCTGCGAGGGTACAGAGTTAGGATGACCTAAGCAGACACCTTCCCGGTTACAGCAATCTCACTCCGATTTCGCTTTGTTTCAGAAAACCTGATGGGCTACATCCAGAGCATGCCGTTGTTAACGTTACTTCAACGTCCGTATGAACTCCTGAACATTGCCAAACAGCTTTGTACAGCGATGGCACATTTGGAAAGAAGAGGCATTGTCCACAATGAACTGGTAAATATTCATCTTCTGTAACTACGAATTTAATGATTAACTCCAAAAGTTCGTAGATGAGGTTCTTTTGTGAGTACATTGCATCAACATGGCCAAGAAATGATGCAAAATCTTTCCATTAGCAAGCCCCTTTAGAACTTCCAAGATACAGTGTATATTTGGGAAATTTGATGAAGATGACATCGAATTCCCACAAATCTACGGCAGGTTTATTGCAATGGCAACGTTTTGGAAGGTATCTGGAGCGAGTAAAGACTTTGCACACATCATTTTCAGATAGTAGAAAACTGCTGGTTTGACCGATTGTCATCGACTGTTAAGTTGGGAGGATTCCATTTGGCAAGGTAAGAACTAAATAGAAATAGAATTAAAGTTTACTCCCTACTATTTCTGATGTTGTATGCCTTCCTTGGACAACATGATATTTGACAATGAGCGCTGACTTGCAACAAATTTTCTGAATATGCTGAATAAGGCATGTAAGGGCTTACATGTAATTCTTTGAAAACCATAGGCCCTGAATTGGGATTCAAAAAAAATTATTCCAAAATTTGACAGTGTCTGACATATTTCAAAAAGTGTCATTTGACGGTAAATAAGTGTTCTTTTGTGTGTTTGTTAAGGTTTGACGAGGATATTCAGGAAGTGGCCTCTCGCTACAAAAGCAAGGTGATCATTACGCCTCCAGAGGTAACAGACGGACAGGCAGCCAGCAGCATGTCCGATGTCTGGGCGTATGGGATTCTGTTATGGGTTCTATTCACTGGCGGCCGACACCTCAAAAACGGAATCAAACTATCCAAGGTAAAAATCAGTTTGTAATTTTCAAAACCTCACAAAGGAACAACCAATGGACTTTCAACCAGTTTTTCCTCGGCTGCTTTTCGGCCGATCACGTGATTAGGCGAAGGCGCCGTTTAGTCATCGGTGAGATCGAGAACCAATCAAATCTAAAACCCAATATTAAAATGTTCTTTCCTTCTTTTCCAGATAACGAATTACCAATGGAAGGAAGAAGCATTGGCCCATCCTGTTCGAGACGTCGTGGACCAGATGATGAACGCGTGTTTGTACCAAATCCCACAAATCAGACCGACCTTTTCCGACATACTTCGCCAGCTGAAGTCGTGGCCTATTGATAATGAAAAGGATAGCCAAGGTGAGCACAGTTGACACTTTGTGCAAATACCACCCAAGCAAGGGTGTACCAAGGAGGAGTATACACCTCCATGGGTGTACTATGGGTGTGCTTGGATTTAAGTGCAGGACTGTTTCTCCATCATGTACATAAAGCCCAGTTACGAAACTTGTAGAATGATTGCTCAGGGCTCGGTTGCTCAAAACTCATGTATAGCGCTAACTTGGTGTTAGCGCAAACTTTATGTCATCTAACATAAAGTTAGCACTAACACCAAGTTAGCGCTATCGCGAGTTTTGTGCACCCGGGTCCTGAGGCCTAGCATGTTTTATTGTTCACGTCCTTCCTCTCAACAAGTACTGAGTTGTTTTAGTGCCACCATCAGACTTTGGTGAGGTCAGAAAATAACACCATCAACAACATCCTGACGAACAAGGTTGACAAACTGCTCCAGGATCCCTCGATTTCGATAGAAACCATGAGAGCTTATTTCTATGCATCTTGTCCTTTTTCAGGGAGTATGTCTCACAAAGAATTCGATCTCTTTGAACTTGAGACCTACGAACAGCGATTTTCTGACACGACAACTGCCTTTTCCGAAACGCCACCGCCATCCTTTGCCTACCTCGAGAACAAAACTCACCGACCAGATCTGTTCGACACGGAATCCAGCTCCGTGTTCGAGGAAAACGTCGATATCGCCTTCCAAGAGAAATACACGCTTCAGGAATTCGAGAGGAGGAATTCTTTACAATCAAGGGGATCGTCATTATTACGTGATCACGATAGCCTCGATTTGAACTCCCCAAACGCAGACGACAGTTTCCCCGAATTGCTTGAAAAACGCAAACGATTTGACGAAAGCTTGGCAGTCAACATTGACGAATCGGAACACGACGGAAGCACTCGGGAATCTTCGCAGTTCTTCGAATTCGAGACGCCGAAGAATGATTCGGAATCTCTCAGGCGTGCGCAATGCTTGTCGTCTGACAGTGGCGTTTCTGTTCATCATTTATCGCGTGTTGATCCCGTGGCAAAACAGGAGGCAAACAAGTTTTTCCACGTTGCCAAAAAGTACAAGCATTTGTACAAACAAGAAAAGACTGAAAAGGAAGAGCTGGAAATGAAAGTTCGTGAATTCGAGTTCAGTTGCAAGGATAAGTTAGACGTGATGATCGCGACACTGAGCAACAAGATTAAACAGTTGGAACTACAGCTGGACAATTCTCAGGGCGAGTGTAAGAAACTCAAGGAACGGAATAAAATGTTGGCCCGGTCGTTCTGTGACCAATGTAGGCACCGTATGCACTCGGATTCCCTTGACGATATCCGTGTCTTGGGTCGTCGGAGACCCGACTGTGACAAATTCATACAGACGGACAATGAAAGTTCGTGAATTTGAGTTCAGTTGCAAGGATAAGTTAGACGTGATGATCGCGACACTGAGCAACAAGATTAAACAGTTGGAACTACAGCTGGACAATTCTCAGGGCGAGTGTAAGAAACTCAAGGAACGGAATAAAATGTTGGCCCGGTCGTTCTGTGACCAATGTAGGCATCGTATGCACTCGGATTCCCTTGACGATATCCGTGACTTGGTTCATCGGAGACCCGACTGTGACAAATTCATACAGACGGACGTGTCCTACAGCGAAGACAGTTTTGTTTTGGACGTGTTGATACCCGATGACGGTGCGTCGCCTTCTTTTCCACAAGTTCCGCGGCCACGGAAACCAAACTCGAGACTGATACAGGACACTCTCACTGATGATAGTTTTGCCATAAGTGCGCTCATGTCGGAGGAGGATCTTTCCCCGATGCCGTTCCGAGGGCGGAACTGTAAGCGTGGTAGGCCTACAAGTCAAGCGAGCGCCCACTCAGCACTCAACGAAACTGCTGATCTTCACGATTGTGAAGAGAGAC
>NMRB01000314.1:416754-439586 GCA_002633025.1 Notospermus geniculatus | reverse complement strand
GTTATGTGACAGATGTGGATACAATGTATTCATGGCAGAGTGGGCTAATCGAGGTCAATCATTTTCAAGGTCAAATTGAGGACAGCCATTTCCAGCACTTCACTTTTGTACAAAATCAGTTCATGCCAGAGTGGTCTAATCCACGTTTTTTTAGAAAACGAAGCGCCAAACTGGTCTAACCCAACCATTCACCAATAGGTGGCTCCGCCAAACTGGTCTAACCCACACCTTTCACCAATAGGTGGCAGCACAAATTTTCAAAATGATAGCTTTCAGGGAGGCTAAAGAGCTGTGGTTAGTATCCAACAGACCAAGGAGTGCAAGGGTTTGTGATTTTGATGATTTAATGAACAAAATCTCCAAGGGCAACCCCATGTACAATACATGAATGGGAGCCACAATATGTGAACCAAACATACATTTTCAGATGAAACAAGGCTTTGGTAAGAACGAGAAGCCAGGTTCACATCATTAACTCGAAATTAAAAGGTGCTTAATGCCACACACTGGTTATTAGCAAAAGGTTAGACCATATCGGCTACATTGCAAAATGCGAGTTGATGTTGTGCCATAGTGGTCTAACCACTATTTGTTGATTTTTACCTAACCTGTTGGTTAATTTTCTACAAGTTACTTTACAGCAGGTACGTGTTGTTATGACATATATTATCAATATCAATAATATTTAAAAAACAATTATGTGATTTTTTTATAATTTAAAAACTTCAATGTCCATTTTCTCAAAAAAAAAATTTTGTGGATTAGCCCACTCTGGCTCTAAACCCTTCATTTGATCTACCAATTCTGACCAAGAGACAAACACTGGTGTAATAATACCGCTGTTAGTGTTACAGATCTGTTAAAATATTACAAGCTTCTGTAACAGATGTAGTCTGGTTCCCTGACCTGCTGTATGGGGGCGCTGACTGATGGTGCGATACAGAGGTCAGGCAGGCGCCGCGTCGATACTGATCTAAAAATAGAACATTACTCATTTTGATTATTATGGGATATCGGGGTATCGTGTTTACTTCCGCTAAACGAGTTACACATCGTGTGTGAAAACTGNTTTTCTTTAGTCTTCAAACTGAAATGAAAATAGATGCCCATTGTTATTTCTGCATGACCCGTATGTATGATTTCAAATTTTGGTGAACACCATACCTGTCGTTATGTGTCCATCACACAATAAAGCGGGTGGTGTCATATGGGAGGCATTCTCATTTATTACACTGGGTGAGCCCGCCCATTAGCAGGCCTAATTAAAGAAAAAATAAAAATGATCAAAGGTTTTAATGAAATCACAAATATGCAAATCACTTTTGTCTCCTCATGAAGTTGGCTGAACTCCCTCTGGGGAGAGATCTTACCTTCTGTGATCCTTCAGAGGAAATGCTGTGTACGTCTGCTCCTGGTTACAGTTCAAGTAGGAATGGTGATTCTCTAATATGTTCCTGCTGAAGGCTTCAACCTACTGACTGCTCTTAGTAGTTGACCCATGCCTTCTGTTTAAAGAGGGATACTTGTTTACCCCATATCCTGTGAAAGTCCACACTGTTGTGACAGGTAACAAGGCCATGTTTAGTACTGATCATGTTTACAAAACCTGTCCTGAACATCACATCTGGGTAACTTGACACCACGTGTGATGGTAATTCGCAAGGAATGCCAATCAAATCCGATGATATTGCCAAGAAATGCCCAAAACATTACATAAAGCATGATGAATGTGCAAGTGTATATCCCACTTCTTAAACTTCAATATCTCCTGAAGTAACACACCGAATACCATAAATCTGCACAGAAATTAAGGTTAGGCCTACAGTTAGACAAAGTGACTGTATAAACTTCATATCAATGTCACTTTTGAGTGGAATAAAGCCGGGCGAAAATGCAAGTCCGAAAGTGTTCACTGTAAAAGATAAGTATCACATTTTGGCTTTAGTATACGAAGATGGACCCTGATCAAAGGATAAGTGTCACTCCATGTAGCTTGCAGGGATAGCCCAGAAAAATGCAGCAGGATCCAATGCAATTACTGAGAATACCTTCCGTCCATTAATGGATTGTGAAGAGATGGCCCCCACTCTGAAAATGAGACCTGCTCATATTTCACGAACATTTTGACTTGACACTTGTTATTCGTTGTTCTGGTACATTCGCCCAGGTGAACACATGGTCCATGGATCATTTCATTGCCTGATGCATGCAGGGCCTGACTTCAAGGTCTATTACAATGCGAACAGGCGATAATCTAGTCGTTCAACCATCATTGAGCTTTCATGAAGGTTGTAGATTGAAGCTGCGTCAAGACCATATTCAATTCAACTGAGCCTTGGGACAGGCTGATCCGTAACTCAACTGGTTTCCACCCAAGAACCTAATTCATAAAAACCTCTGCTGGTAGAATAGCTGATACGCTTGTTCAGATTTCTTACCTGTCAGGGGACTTTATTCACAAAGCCTACAGGACTAGTAAACAGCAGCCTGCCTGATTCCCAGTTCTTTAATCTGTACCTTTACTGGCTCCCATCCTTTCATTATGCCTGAGCCAAAAGGATCGAAAAATGAAACCAGTCAACTCTGAGACTGGCTCTCCCTGTGAGGGCTTTGTTAGTAACATCCATGGCTTGTTCCTGTCTGTGAACACCATTTGCTTGCAAAGGCCATTACCACTAGCTGTCATTCTTATTACCCGTTATTATTTGGAATAGCGGGAATTATGATGTCAAGTTGCCTTGTCTCATCCCGAGGAGACCTTTATGGCTGTATCAGTGCTGAACGTGCTCATGGCAGTTTGCGTAAAAAGTTCTTTCTTTATCTAGTCCCATTCACCTCAGAGATTCAGATACATGCAGTCATGTGACAGTTCATCCTGGATCTCCACGTGTATGGCTACGTCAAAAGACTACACCACTACCCCTGGAAGCTTTCGCATATACAGTAAACGTCGCATATCCAATTTACTTGCGTAAGCAACTAGGAACGAGGTAATTAATAGAAAACAACATGGCGAATGCTACAGCATGACAGCACTAGCGATTTATGCCTAATTTTCTGGATTCAAAGTTTGAATCCGCTGCAACGACAGGCAGTGAATGCTGTTATTGATGGAAAGAATGTGCTTGTGTGTACAAAAATGGGAAGCAGCAAGTCATTTGTACCAGTCGGCGCGGTTGTCACCCACGTCTACTAGCCAGGCCCTGAATTTCATTGGCTCTTCCATCACTCGTACAGGGGGGTATGCTGTTGTATCATCTGCCCATTTATCAGACCTAGAACTTCATTTCATTTGAGGGACTTGGTATTTTGGGTGGAGTTCAGGTCGAGCAAAAGTTCCATCCAAACCCTTGGCAAAGCGCCTCGTGTTCAGACTACATTTTGGCTCAACCCTCATGGGTTTGGCGTTGTGACCAAGGCTCCCTGCCACATAAACATAAACCCCAACCAGCACCTAGTCGGACCTCACCGATGATTTGGGTCAACAGGATGGTTGATTTGGTCACTTTAGATTTACGCAACAACTCACGAGCTATGTTACGCGTAACTTACGAGATGAGTTACGCGGTGAGTTACGCGAACTTTGCTAGTTGCGCGGTGAGTTACAGTACAGGTCACAATTGACATCCCTACGGCTTCGCGTAAGTTACTCGTAAGTTACGTGTAACTTACGAGTAACTCACGGCTCTGGTTTCACGTAACTCGCCGCGTAACTCGCCAAAATCGCGCAACTGGCCTCGTAAATCACTGCGTAGCTAGCGAAATTCGCGTAACTCACCACGTAACTCACCTCGAAAGTTCCGCGTAACATAGCTCGTGAGTTGTTGCGTAAGTTACGAGTGACTTACCCGTAACTTACGCGAATTTAGGGATGTCAATTGTGACCTGTACTGTACACAGTGAGCTACGAGGCGAGTTACGCGATTTTGGGGAGTTACGCGGTGAGTTACGCGACACCAAAGCCGTGAGTTATGCGTAAGTTACTCGTAACTTACGACTAACTTACGCGAAGCCGTAGGGATGTCAATTGTGACCTGTACTGTATGAAGTTTAAATGGAAGTATATCAATGAAAGGATGCAGGTGTTTTCATATATATGTTTATTCTACGTGAGGAATGTCAGTAATACGTGACGGTTACATGACTGCCGTATCATCACTTCCCTTTGTCTCTGCAGCCGAAGCATGTGATGATATTAAAATGGCAAGGTATACATTTCCTTTTAACAATTTGACGAGCTCTTCCTCCAGCTTGTCGCCTCTCACGGAACTCCTGAAAAGATAATTTAATTTGCTTGCCTTCACGCACTCTTTATGCTTATGGAACGCAGCAGTAGACTTGTTCCTATCTTTGCCACCCCACTCCCGCAGCGCTACAGGAGCATCGCAGAGTGGAGCAGCAAAGACGTTTTCTTGTTCTGCGGGATAGTTTTTCGGTTGATGTTGTTTGGTGTGTCTGGCAAATAGTCATTCATTGACTCTGGCGAGAACCGAGAGTCGGTTTGTGACTAGAAGTCAGAGGCAAGAACCGAGAGTCAGTTTATGACAAGAAGTCACAGGCTCCAACCGCGAGTCGTTAGTGACTCTTGCCAGGAGTCTGTGTGGCGCTCAAACCGCGAGTCGTCGCGCTTGACATCTTCCAGCAGTAACTCTAGATTCAGTCATTCAGTGGCTCTGTCGTGAAGTCGATCCTGGGTTAAAATATTCTAAACAATATTACCTTCATGTCCTTTGCATTTACAACACCGGCATCAACAGACCAGATCAGGACAGTCAGTACTAATGCAAGGAGGAGAATTTTACGGTCCATTTTCTTTAGTCTTCAAACTGAAATGAAAACAAATGCCCATTGTTATTTCTGCATAACCCGTATAAACTCTAGATTCAGTCATTCAGTGGCTCTGTCGAGAAGTCGATCCTGGGTTAAAATATTCTAAACAATATTACCTTCATGTCCTTTGCAATTACAACACCGGCATCGACAGACCAGATCAGGACAGTCAGTACCAATGCAAGGAGGATAATTTTACGGCCCATTTTCTTTAGTCTTCAAACTGAAATGAAAACAAATGCCCATTTTATTTCTGCATAATCCGTATGTATGATATCAAATTTTGGTGAACACCATACCGGTCGTTCTGTGTCCACCACACAATAAAGTGGGCAGTGTCATATGGAAGGCATTCTCATTTATTACACTGGGTGAGCCTGCCCATTAGCAGGCCTAAATTAAAGAAAAAATAAAAATGATAAAAGGTCTTAATGAAATCGCAAATATATGCAAAGCACTTTTGTCTCCTCATGAAGTTGGCTGAACTCCCTCTGAGGAGAGATCTTACCTTCTGTGATCCTTCAGAGGAAATGCTGTGTACGTCTGCTCCTGCTCAGAGTTCAAGTAGGAATGGTGATTCTCTTAGTAGTTGATCCCATGCCTTCTGTTTAGAGAGGGATACTTGTTTACTCCATATCCTGTGAAAGTCCACACTGTTGTGACAGGTAACAAGGTCATGTTTACGAAACCTGTCCTGAACATCACATCTGGGTAACTTCACACCACGTGTGATGGTAATTCGCAAGGAATGCCAATCAAATCCGATGATATTGCCAAGAAATGTCCAAAACATTACATAAAGCATGATGAATGTGCAAGTGTATATCCCACTTCTTAAACTTCAATATCTCCTGAAGTAACACACCGAATACCATAAATCTGCACAGAAGTTAAGGTTAGGCCTATAGTTAGACAAAGGGGAGGTTTCGAAATCAAACGATAAACCAAAACTTTACGACAACGTTATTTTTCATACTACACATTAACCAGATTTTGCATTGCATTTTCGGTACAAAAATAAAGTTGTCGTTAACGTTAACGTTTATCGTTTGATTTCGAAACCTCCCTAGTGTGACTGTATAAACTTCATATCAATGTCACTTTTGAGTGGAATAAAGCTGGGTGAAAATGCAAGTCCGAAAGTGATCAGGGTCCATCTTCGTAAACATACTGAAGCCAAAATGTGATACTTATCTTTTATGTTGAACAAAGGCTAAGTGTCACTCCATGTAGCTTGCAGGGATAGCCCAGAAAAACGCAGCAAGATCCAATGTAATTACTGAGAATACCTTCCGTATGCCATTAATGGATTGTGAAGAGATGGCCCCCAATCTGAAAATGTGACCTGCTCGTATTTCACGAACATTTTGACTTGACACTTGTTATTCGTTGTTCTGGTACATTCACCCAGGTGAGCACATGGTCTGTGGATCATTTCATTGCCTGATGCATGCAGGGCCTGACTTCAAGGTCTATAATGCGTACAGGCGATAATCTAGTCGTTCAACCATCATTGAGCTTCCATGAAGGTTGTAGATTGAAGCTGCGTCAAGACCATATTCAATTCAACTGAGCACTTATTACCCGTTATTATTTGGAATAGCGGGAATTATTATGTCAAGTTGCCTTGTCTCATGCCGAGGAGACCTTTATAGCTGTATCAGTGCTGAACGTGCTCATGGCAGTTTGCGTAAAAAGCTCTTTTTCTTTATCTAGTCCCATTCACCTCAGAGGTGCTTGCAGATCATGTGACAGTTCATCTTGATCTCCACGAGTATGGCTACGTCAAAAGACTACACCACTACCCCTGGAAGCTTTCGCATATAATTTCTGTATTGACCCACATCGGAAAATCAATGTACCAATCAGAGCCCTTGTGAGATTTGCCTGTTAACCTCACCTTCAGGTTGGCATGGAACTCTCCAATAGTACAATTTACTTGCGTAAGCAACTAGGAATGAGGTAATAGAAAACAACATGGCGAATGCTACAGCATGACAGCACTAGCGATTTATGCCTAATTTTCCGGAGTCAAAGTTTGAATCCACTGCAACGACAGGCAGTGAATGCTGTTATTGATGGAAAGAATGTCCTTGTGTGTACAAAAACCGGAAGCAGCAAGTCATTTGTACCAGTCGGCGCAGTTGTCAGCCCACGTCTACCAGCCAGGCCGTGAATTTCATTGGCTCTTCCATCACTCGTACAGGGGGGAAATTTCCTGGTATCGGGGATTTCTCTGGGAATTTCTTCCAATTAATGGTTAAAAAATAAGGATGTAGCAATTCCAAAATGATAAGAAAGTCAATAAACACTATATAATGACATATTTGAAATAAAAACATTAAATGTGACAGTACCAAATGCATATTGAATGGAGTGATTAACAGAACAGCCAGTGTAATACAGGTAAGACAGCGAAAGATGCCAAGGGTTTGTGGGAGCCAGAGCGATGTCACAACCCTTGGTAGTCAAGACGGTGACAGTTCAGTTTCTATGCTACTCCAACATCATGGTAAAGAGCAAGTATGGCTTAGAGTGTGTTAAATCATAGATTGTCCACCCCCCTCTAAAATCGCTGACTCCGGCGATGCCATCACAGAAAAGGAACTTGAGCATATGTGCATTAATCTCCACTAGCGTGTAGCTTAAACTCTGGAGATTGAAGCCGCCAATGTAATCTGTCATTTGGAGCTCCCAGTTGCATTCATTTCTTATTCATGCGCTCCAAGGATCAAATGACACCAACTATTGCACATCGGCTCCTTTCTGCAGCTCACTGTCTGCCATCACAAATTCCTGTATGTGTACAACTGGGTTTTTGTGGCTGCAACTGAACTTGTCTCACTGGTATGACTGACTGTGATACGGAGGCAAGATGGGCATGTCAAGGGACCTGGGTGTTACTACCAGATTTCTGAATGTCATTGTGTCTCACAAAATAGCATTCAGTTTTGTTCTTCACTGTTACTTGATATCTTCTTTATTCAGTCCTGCAACAAATGCAATCGGTTGTGCTACTAGCCCTCGTGTATTTTGTATTTGTAATGTTATTTACCTCGCATATCATGGGGGGGGGGGGGGGCTNGGCAATTTGGCATGTTTGTACTTACGATATGGCTTAAGTGAGATTGCTGATGATTCGTACAACTATGCTGTCAAGCCAAGCGGGCACAGTGCCATTGGCACTATTTTTGTCATGCCTACTGTTATAGAGGCTGCTGAATCCAATGAGCGCTCCTCTCTATTGTCTGTCAGTTCTAGCGATGTGGGTGTATGTCTCAATAGACACTGTAGCCGCCACTATCATTGTGATGTTCAGGCAAGATTTTTCTGTATCTAATTGAGGACCAGTACACGCAGAATGTTCCAGCGATGTGATCTACAGCACCTGGCTGTTTCACAAGGCTTCCTTATGGATACGAAGGGCAAGACACTAATTACAGAATGTTGAGTTCTTTAATACTTCCAACAAACCTGAGAAAATATCTAATTTCACTGAGCATTTATTGCACTCTGATGCAGTGGCGGATCCCCCCTCCCCCTGTTCAGCCACCGAGCAGCAAAAACTTTGGAAGGCACGTCGTCCAGACCCCTGATTTTCAGTAAAAAGAAAGTTCAATTTGGCCTGCCCAGGTGTCAGGAAATCGCGTTTGCGGCACTTTGACCAAAACATTTCGGGTTCGGCGCTCAGAGAATGGGCTTCACCCATTCCATGCACTCCCCCCCCCTGGTTCGGCAACTCCTGGATCCGCGACCATGATGTCAGCTTTGTTCCTTAGGCTGATTTTACATCGGATGACATGCGACACGAACACACAGGTTTCATGGGGATGAATCCTTTGTGAAGTCATTGTTCGCCTGCGTGTTCGTGTCGCGTGTCATCCAATGTAAAATCAGCCTTGGACCCAAAAGTCTCGTTTATTACATCGGTGTTCGTACATGTACATTTACATAAACAATGGCAATAACTCATCCCAAGGTGAGTCAAGAGTCCTTGTGCTGACAGGAAAGATGGATATTTTTGTTTTTTCATACATACTGATGCAGGCATTATTGATACAAACAGACCACTTGTAAATGTGGACGAGATAGACAGCTTATCCAAAGATAACGTCAAGGGTTTCTTGGTGAAGCAGGGTGAAAACAGTCTATCCAATTCTTTCATGTATAAGGTCATTGGAGAGCTCTTGAAAAGGTAATGAATTTCGGAGTACCACAGAAGTGTTGACTTTGTGTTCTTTATTCATAACTACATGTATTGAGTGACTTTTGTTGAGGACTATTTAACCCCTGAAGTCCATGGTGAATTAAGAGCATGAGAGGGAACAAAAATACTCCTAGATTTCATTGTCTTTGATGAAATGAAAGAAAAGGGATCGATAGTGGATTGGAAGACCATGCACTACTTAATCTTTCATTTTTGGTTTCTTCCCGGTCTTTTTGACATCTTTGCGGTGCAAATTCCTTGTATGGCGTATTTGGAGCTTATCTCCTTCCATGCATCATCTGAAATTTCTGCAATCAAGGTGGCTGTTGGATGAACCTCTCCTTCAATTAGAAATGAAGCCATGCAAATTGTTATGAAACCATTAAAATTCCATGAAATTTTTGTATGCGGTGTGTCTGAGAGCTTTCCTCCTACAATGAATCTCTTTCATCTGTAATTTCAGTTACCAAGACAACTGTCATATACTTTCGATGAAGAATGAAAGCAGACAAATTGTTATGGAACTTCATTAAAATTCCTTGCCATTACCGAATCAGAAATCAATTCATTCGTGATGGGTCCGTCCATTTGGACAGTCACACAAATGTATAGAAACACTCTGTCAAAAATGTCGCGCAGTGTGTATCAATGTCATTTATTAACCTTGACACTATGAAATTGACAGGCAGATGGTTAATGAAGGAGGAAGAGATTATCTTGTGATTCTTCTGGCGTCGGGGATCTTGTGGGGGATGCTGGAACAAATGTTTCATTTATCCAATAGTCAATTTTTTAGCCATTCTGAACTCGCTGATACTGTCCCCAAGAATTGTCCTGTGTTTAATGTACTCATGATCAATTTTGAATCCATAATGGCCAGCGTAACACTATTTATTCAAGAGAATCTGACAAAGGTTGGCAACATGATGCGTTTGCTCCCTAGCTATTACCAATCGCATTGCTCACTCTTTCAGCCGAGGGCAATTTTTGTCCCTGCAGTTCCCAGACCCTTGGTAATGCTTTTTGGAGGAAAAAAATTGTGAGAAAGTGATGTGCTTAACTCGCTGATTGCTGATTTTGAAGAAATTAGTACCCTCAAAAAATTTCTGGCAGAGACCCTGCCTCAGTGTGATGAAAGTTGAAAATTGAGTGTGGTGATCATGGTGATTGCAGGGCATGTTTTGCCTATACGATTTAGGCCTGATATCCCCGACTGTAGGGCTAAAAACAGTTTAGGTTTGGACCCTTATCTTCCAGTACACTAATGTCTAGCTACATAAATGCCATTATCTCATCCTCACTATTAGTGTTGACATCTTACAAGATGAGGATGTGAGTGGGATAAACCCTTCCCAAATTATATCTTAATGCATCAAAAGTTTTATCCACTCTTCGCACCGTATGCACCTCCCTCTGCCTATTCACCTCTGCGATAAAATTGCTGACTGCTACCTACTCTATTGTCTTTAGTATTCATTGGCAGTCTCCCAACACTGAATTGCAGGATTGATATCGTTTTGTGGGGTGATTCCGGAAATATATGACCACCTTCGCTGACAGAATGGATGGGAAACTGGACGTCCTCAAATCGTGATGAATAGGCCATTTCTCTGTCTTCAGTGGTGGCAATTTTCAACATTACTTTGTCAGCTCTGATATCCATAGTAGATTATTATCTGAAGGCAATCTTGGACGTGAAATAAAGATATTGAGATTATGAACTACAGAAAAATGTTCCCACAGGGTAGTATGACGCACACCGATTTTTCACGGCATAAATACGATTATGCTTGTTACGCAAACGTCAGAAAAATACCATGCCCTGCTGCGGTACTAATTTGTGAACCGGTGTCCGATCACTGGTTGGATTTCGCGTATATTGCCAGTGGTGGTCGCTCCCTTGACATGATAGCAGGTGATGGCTTGACAGAGTGATTATTATTGATGGCTACCGCCATTGTGCGCCGCTCTTATCGGATGGTGGAACGGAGGAATGCCGACATCGTTGACCCTATCTGTTTCATCAACTGACAGCTTTAACCCATGTCTATCTATACTTATCTCAAGCGATTGATTTTCCTTCTTAGTGGATTTTCTAACAGATTATTCTTGATAGAGAAGTTTTGTAGCGTCTACTGGCAAACTGAACCATTTCTAGACGCCTGTACTTCATAATCAAGCAGAAATAATCTCTAGGAATAATCAAGCAGAAATAATCTCTAGGAATTTCATAATATGTTTTGTATTTTCTCTTTCTGACAATTTCGTAACTTTATTATGAAATTTATTGCCCATAACAAATCGAGAACCAGATTGAGGAAATTTTTTCATTCAGTTGCAGCTTTCTGAAGCTGCGTTAAAGGAGAATGGTATTGGATCTCAAATGCGTTATTTGACTGCCGATGTAGAGATAGCCACCTAGCGGCAGTAAGACAAACTAGAAAAATGCATTACAAAATGTACGTTGGGTCAATTCGCCGACAATGTACTTAGTCCCTGGGTTGGAGAGTGGCGCAATAGCACCTGCTGTCGAGAAAATGTGGCAACACCGTGGCCCTTAACTGTCCCTGAGGCTCTTGTCCAAGATGATATTATAGGTAATAACTCAAAACTGGCATCCTGACCTTTGTCTTACTGTGAATTCAATTTTTATTGGATGATTGGTATTACTCATCCTGTTTCCCATATGACCCGAAGGAACTTGAAACTGCTGTGAAATGTCATAACCTGTTCATTACAATAAATGTCTATTTCATTATTTTGCCTTCCTTGATGTCAAAGGTACACTCGGCCCCAGTGTGTATCCAACGTCTCGGTCTCCTACACACTGGCACTTTTGGGGCTCAAAAGCCGTGAACACCACTAGATGGCACTCCACTGGGCTCCAGCCAATCACCACGCTTTCTCACTCATAATTCCCGCGGAAATTACTTCCAGGAAAAACCCAACCTCGTCCCCAGGTGTATAGTTCGCTCAGACAACCGTGGACCACTCGCCATATTATCAACCTGGGAACGAGGTTAAGAAAACCAAAGGACCCGTGCTGCCACCACGCGGTCTTCACGACTGTTAATCTCTAAAAGAGCCAGACGCGGAGTGTGATTTACCGAAGGGGTGAGCCCGTAGCGTCTGGCTAAGCGAGACTATGTCAAAGGTTGCTTTGTCGGTTTATGGTTGTTCTTCTTCATCTGTATTAGTATCTAAGACACTACGACATCAGAATTTTTGATCACAGTCCTTAAGTAACCGACCATACTGACCCTAATTGCTTCAAGTTGGACAATAACAGAGTCAAGCCATCCTAACACTCTAAATGACCTTGCCAACAAGACCAATTGCTCATTGGTGTTGTATCCTAAGAGACCATTTGCCAGAGTCGGGCAATTTCTACGCCATTTGGCTATATCTGTCTGACCTGTCTCGTTTTCTATGACAGTAAACGCCTTTGATCTATCTTTGTCTCAGGTAATATTTCATTATCTCCATCGTCCAAATAATTGCTTCCCATCAAAGTTATTGGTCCAACAAAGCTAGATTTATGTCCCTTGGCCAACAAGGGTGATTTCTACGATGTGACCCTCGACTATTTGTCAGAGTTATCTTGCCTTTGTGTCTCTGCTTGGAAACCTTATTGCTAGTTACAACCATGACAAGATGTCGCTCATTTCTCTGGTTCGTGATTGGACATTAATACTGTGGCTTTTAAGCTTTGAGCGTGTGCTCTTCATAGGATGAGTATCATCGTATTAGTATTTATAATGTTGTGAACGTGAGGTCAAGCTCTTTATTAGGCGTGGCAGGGATTGTAGTTGTTAATATCATCAAGTGATTTTCGAATAATGATGCTGATTTTGATGAGTGTCAACTCCTTGCCACAACTGTGTTGCTCTCTGTTGAAACCTCCTTTGTTTTCTTTTAAAATCTTTAAATTGAGACAATAGAAGTCAAGGTACTAGTATGTTATTGATGATCATTCACGATTTCAGTTTCGCTAGTACAGTCTCCCCTCACTATTACGAACCCTTCGGGTTCAAGGGTTAAGTTCGTACTAAGGCGGAGTTCGTAGCGAGGATTTACATACATGTCATGAAATTTTTGGAGCCAGACATTGTGTTTGTAATATCCGAGAGTTTGTAAAATCGAGGTTCATAAGAGCGAGGGTACACACTGTATTCTGAACAAAACATTCGTCTGTTCTCTCCCTTGTATTCTTCCTTTTTTCCTCAACGATTCCCTTTTTGAAATTCCCTGTATAATTGTATTGATTTGTATTGGCTGGGTTAATGAGAGTGAGCAGTTTCCCCCAATGACATTTGTTATTGACAACTTGTTTCTTGGCAAGAAAGAAAAACAAATGTAAATCGAAAAAGTTTTGTTTTCTGTTGTCATATCACCAATGTCCAGTATATGTGAACAGTCGATCCATTATTGATGTGGCCCCCTCCCAATATCTTGCCACATGCGACAACAATGGCTGGAGGACACCTGGGTATATTCTGAGAGGGATCAATTATCGTGCCATAATGTCATTCTGAGAGAATTGCGTTTTTGTCATGGGAGTTGTATCCCAGTGGACAAGTCCTCCTCACCTCACTTGCTTTACCTACCAGGCAGCATGAATGAGCATCAGTATTCAGCTGAGGACAGCTCCTCCTACCACCCAGAGTGAGTGCACCTCACCTTCTATGGGTAACCACTCTTCCCGGCGCGGATCCAGAGGGAGGTGTGCCGGGCGCTCGCCTCCCTTTTATAGCCAAAAACTGTCAAATCGGCTGTGAAATTATGGAATTTGGCGCAAATTTCAATGTTCCTAGCACAGGGCGCCTCCTCTTTTCCTGAATCCGCTCCTAGCTGGCTTCTTTCTGTCCAACATTACATTTACATCCCTTAGGTTCCACCGACCCATCGGACCCCTGTGAAACGCATTTCAGAGGGGTCCAATTTTGAGACCTGAGAATGTTGATTAGTCCCAATCCTATTGTTTTCCTTCTCTGCCTTCATAACAAAATGGAAAATAGGCTGTTGCATTGCCGAAAAGTTATGCAGTTCAACGGAGAATTCTTTGTTATATATAAAAAAACACTTTAAAATTTTCAAATCCGATGAATAATAACAGTTTTACAATGCTAAATTTGTAGCATGTTTGAGTCGTAACCATTATGCATTCCCCCTTGCCTTGATACACATGATTGCTTAATCTGTCTGGGAAGGTGTATTTCTGCAACAAATTTGCTAAGGCCCCGTTTACCTAACGAAGACCCACTTTTCTTGAGAAAGCTTCCCTTAGCCTCACAGGAACATCATTTGGCACCACAGCCTTTTCCTAGGCAGGCCTTCTTCCCCATCTTGAAGCCCTCTCTAGTTGTGTGAACCACTGTAGCAACCATTATTGGCTTATCTTTCAACTACAGTAGTTGTAAAGTATTTCTCTCATTTCCCAAACTGTCATTGTATACCAACCAAAACACAACCACTTCCACCATTGTGACATTTAAAACAGTATTATCTCTGTCAAAAAATATCAAATTTTTCCTTGTCAGATGGATAGCGCCTTCAGTTTTTGAAGGATCATTTTCATATTGCATAAAGGTGTGTATGACCAAAAAAAGTTCGATTTTGGGTGCGATGCGATTCCTATTTTGTTAGGTAGGGGGCGTTTTGTGAAAAACTTAAAAGGGCTATATTTTGATAATCGTTTGAGCTATTGAACCTTTGTATGTATTTACCTTTGTATGTATTTACCTTTGTGTAAATACCTTTATTTACCTTTGTATGTATTGAACCTTTGTATGTATTTACCTCTAGGTTGTAGTGACTTCCTGACGAAGTATTGGTGAAATCTAATTCTTGACTTTGCCGCCAGGTGGCCAAAACCAAACTCGCAAAATCTGCTATCATTCGGAACGACCTGAGGCGAACTGCTTATCTGCCATATTGTTTATCAACAAACCCACGTGACCGACCGTGGGACTATTTTGGCAGAATTTTGGCCTGTGAAGGTGTTCAAACTTATTTGCTGGATAACTTGAGGGATATTATTTATAAACTTACCGGTATCTCATCCAATCTGCCAATTATTGATCAATAACGCAACGTTTTGTGTGACCTATTTCGTTCATGCGCAGGGTGTGATGAGGCGAACCGCATTTGAACTCTCACAAACGGGCAGCAATCCTTGCGCATTCAAGATGGCTGCCTTGGAATTGTGTCCGAGGGGAAATGCGACCGTACGGAAATTGCCGAGCAGTTGCCTTCGGAAGTTCCGAATGATCTGCTATGTAACTTACGCTTTGGTCACAGATTGTCAAAGATGGCTTGTATGGGATTCTGATATGGCTTATGCTTTCCACCACTGTGCCAAAAAAGCCAAGCGGGCACAGTGCCTTTGGCACTATTTTTCTTTGTGGCGATGACTCGGAGCCCTGAATTCAGGCGGAAAAAGAACCCGTGTGCATGTTTACATCAAAAGGAATGTTTCATGTGTGGCAGGGTTTGA
Organism: Notospermus geniculatus; assembly: GCA_002633025.1. NCBI lineage: Eukaryota > Metazoa > Nemertea > Pilidiophora > Heteronemertea > Lineidae > Notospermus > Notospermus geniculatus. Next base: position 424,053 of record NMRB01000314.1, on the reverse strand, counting down.
TCTGTGTTGCACAAGATGCTGCTAGGTAGAGCTAGTTCTCCATCAGAGCTGTGTTTTCCAGAACCCTTTAAAGATCATGTGCCTTTATTGTACTTCACCATACAGCAGCATGCAACAATAGCAACCTAGGGTCATAATTAAGTGGCGTGTCAGCCTAGCCACATTGGGCTCATTAGATTTTTGTCCGAGGGCAGGCCAATTTATCACCCGAACAATGTGGAACAATTGCTGGCGGGGCTTGTGGAATAAAGGACTGGGTGGTTGCAATCATCAGCGTTGGCAATTAACTCGAACAGGACATGATGAATTGGCCACTTCTGGTCCGCACAATCTCCGGGTTTCGGGTCTTGTGATTCCTACCCTAAGGATGGGGAGTGTCACCAATCTATACAAGCCAGTTTCTTCCAATGTGAACTCCATCATTTAAGAGATGTTGAATGCTCACTGAATCCCAATTCTTCATCAGTTCTTGACATTCCAACTTAACTGCAATTGTAACCCACTTCGTTCCTCAGTATGAAAGTTGTATGGCAAAAAATTCCAATCAAAAGGATCAATGCATTCCCAGTGTTCTAGCCAGAAATTTTTCCAAACAGGGTGGGATGACTTCATTTTCCTATATGATTTTAAGGCCCTGGATTTTCAAACAGGGTGGGAGTGAAATTCAAGCAAGGTGGTGTAATAGAAAATGCATTGCAAGTTACGTTTTCAAACAGGGTGATAAAAATTTAAACAGAGTGGTAAAATGACCTACAAATTTTGAATAGGGTGGTACCACCCTCTTTAAAAGACCTGGCAAGAACACTGAACGGTTCATAGATGTTTTGCCAGGATAGGAAGCACTTGGATCTTTTGTTCTTGAATGTTTTGCCAGAATAGGAAACACTTGAATCTTTTGTTCTTGGATGTTGTGCCAGGATAGGAAACACTTGAATCTTTTGTTCTTGGGCGTTTTGCCAGGATAGGAAACACTTGACTCTTTTGTTCTTCGATGTTTTGCCAGGATAGGAAACACTTGAATCTTTTGTTCTTGGGTCTTTTGCCAGGATAGGAAACACTTGAACCTTTTGTTCTTGGATGTTTTGCCAGGATAGGAAAGAGTCATCTTCGAAGCTCTTCTTGTGGTTTCAATTCAGCATGGAGAATGACGAATATTCTCCCCTGAATGTTTACCTCAACTGCTCTAATCATGGTTTCTTGTCCTTCCTGAGGTTCTATTGTTCCAACTACAACATAGGCGAGCCAATGAAATCCGAAGTGGTTGGAACATGATACTTATACACGGACTCTTGTTACTGTGATGACAACCAGTTAGTTGGGATATTGGTGAGCACTGATTGAATTTCAATTGCTGATTCACAATAATTCCTTTCGTTTAGTATTCTGATACATTAGCTGTTTCAAGTTCGCACATTTCCCTGGAAATGTCAACCTTATTTCCAACATCAAAAGCGAAATGAAATGAAAACATGCTTCAAAATAATATAGCAGTTAACACACCCTAATGGGGTTATCCACGGTGAAACAGACCATGCGAGAATATGCGTGTGTTTGAACTTAACACGCCACCTATTATTCATAAGTCGTCATGTGACCAAAAGGATAACCCCAGCCAATGGTGTTGTTCTGGTGTCTAAATATGTTTTAGGTGCTTGCAGTCCAAGGTGATGTATTGTTGATCAGAGCTGATATTCAGTTTGCCTTTAGCCGTCTAGGTGCAACGAAGGTAAATTCAGGTTTTCAAAGGGAGGTGGAACAACCGTAGGGAAGCAAAAACACTGGATTTCCTAATCATTAGCCATTTATTGACAGAACATCCTAGGGGAACTGGTTTTAAGTCTTGATGGAGCAATTGTGTGATATCTAATGTTTTGTCAAAGAAGATTCTGTGAGTTGAGCTGTATGTACTTTCTCTGGATAAGCTGGTCTTCCTAATTGTCTAAAAAGGAAAGAAATCAACTAGGTGTTGATATGGCTTAAACATGGCCCCTGTGTCTTTCCAAATATGGCCTTTTGCTATTGTTTGTCCATCACCCTGGAAAGCCAGATATGCTCAGAACTAATCTAGTATTTACCAAATATAGATAGGTATAACAAACATGTATTTATCCCGACGTGGAATTAGATAATAGGGGATGAAGTTTGTTGCTTAGAGAAGAGTAAAGAATGCCTTTCTGCATTTTTCATTCATTTTCCAAATATAGACAACTAGAACAAACATGAATTTTTCGTGACGTGGAATTAGATAATAGGGGATGAAATTTGAACGAAAAATGCAGAAAGCCATTCTTTAGTCTTCTCTAAGCAACATTTTGCTGATGCATGTTGGGACTGGTGAAGATGCGTTGCTCCAAAAACAAGCGGCGAGATAGGGTAATGCTTCAAGCTATTTATCACTAAAAAAAACAATGTCTTCATTTGGCAACATCTTCTAACACCCCACTTTTATCAATCCATGAAAAATGAAGCTTTGAAGTTGAACTGAAACATGAATCAGGCTAATTAACCTAACATGTCATCGGAGATAACGAGGCTTGTGCTTGAAGATGGTCTAATGAAATCTGATTAAACACAGAATTCTCTTTCGTCAGTTCAGCGCAATTTGTGCCCATGAACATCGCATAAAACTTGCACTGGCAGCACCTGGGGTTGACTTAAGTGCTTATTTTCACTTTATGTTTTCTGAAACAGGATCATCAATTTCCGTCATGTTTCTTGTGTTGCTTAACGGATCAAAGGGAGTACGGCCATTAGGAGATTTTTTTCTTCATTCACGGGAAGGTTTTGCATCCATTCCNTTGGCACCCTGGTTAGCATGGCGACCCCCCGAATCAGCTCTGTCTGTACTCCCCTCCCGGGTACCGGTATTTGTTCCCGTCGTCGTAGGGGGGTGGGCCCCCTGGTGGTCGTAACGTTCGATCGCCCTTTCCACCTCCTTTGCAACCTTCCGTCTGTTATGGCCCCTGTCTGCGAGAAACCCTACCAAGTTCTGTAGGTGGTTCAAGGCTGCTGGCCGTTCTGAGCAGATGGACAGGACACTAACCAAATGGTGGCATTTATGTTCATTTGTAGAAATTTTACCATTCCACTGTATGCATACTGTGCTTGATCAAGAATGAAATACAGTTCATCTTCTAAATTAAATCAGTCACTAAGTACTGGCATGACCAATCAACATCACATCAAAATCAACTGTGTGTTTTCATTAAAGTATTCCTTCCCTATGCTGTGGTATGTACAGTACCTGGCACAATTGACCTCCCTAAATCCGCGTACCTTCCCCATATGTGACGAGGAAGGTAGGCTTGAGTTCATCGCGTATGGTATGGGTACGTCACGCGTCTCTGTTGCGTGACGTCGGGTGAATGACGTTACTTCTTCACTGCATGCCTTCCATGATGCTGCGCCACGTCCTCGGAAGATACGAGGACGGTACGTGCATGACGCTGCATGTAGTACGCAGATGGTGCGCGGCGCAGAAGGGAGGTAAATTGTGCAAGGTACTGTACCTGTGTAAAGGGAGACCTATTGACAATGTTGTTGAACTACTGCTTATCAACCTCGCCCCTTGTAGAGTAACTCTCGTTCCCATGGTATCCACATGTACATGTACATTGTATTGTAATCATACGTTCTCCAACTCTGGGGCGAAAAGTAAAACTACGGTATTGGAGAATGATGGAATCACCACCGGTGGCACTGGCTGTCGACAAAAAGTGGCAATATCGTGGCCCTTTAAAACATAGAGACATTTTGTCAAAATGCTAAAGTATTTTTAGTGACACAATAGGTACTCTAGCTGCACTGATCTAGAATAGTGCACTGGCAAACTTAGCACCCTGTCAATCCTGAAATATGACCTACAAATGTGACTCCCGTGACAAGGTTCATACCTCATATACAGATTTAAAGATGTGCACGTGTGTTGCTACTACAAGAAAATGACTCTTCCTTTCGTTATAGAATTCTGGCCCTTTATTCCCCATGCAAGCATCCCCATGTCAATTTTGTTTCGTGATCACCTGCCAATTTGTCTCGCCATTCTCCAACCATCAAAGATTATAACGCAAAATATGGCCCCCTAATTGTCTTCTGATAGAATGATGGTATCCTTTGATCTCGAAGATGAAGCTATATTTGGACTTGTGTGTGTTGCCCTGTAGTGAATTGGGGTAGAATATCACAAAGAATATCTCAAGGAAGCAGTGATTTAGCTTTGTACTGACAACATTGTGGTATGAGGTATCATGAGATGTTTGCACCCTATTGGAATATGACCTTCGTCAGTGAGTGCACTGATGAAGTTTAACTCATCTACCCCCAGAGTCCAGCAGATGGTGTCTTCTGTCAAAGTTTTCTCACATCCTATGGTACTGGTTGAAAAATATTTGAAGAAATGTTGTTCCTATCAACCTTCTGGAGAAAGTTTCTTCAAATTTTTAGCCCGCTTGGCCACAAGGCCCAGCAGGGCTTATGCTGTGGTTGGGGTCATTGAGTGGTGGTCTGTCGTGCGTTAGTCCGTACGGCGGTACGGCGGTACGTTCGTACGTCCGTAAACTTTGGTTTGTTAGCGCTCTAGCGCCTTTATTTTTCGAGGAATCTTTTTGGTCCTTGGTGGGTGTATATATGGGCCTAAGATCTAGGTCGAGTTCGATTTTGAGNTAAACTTTTGGTTTGTTAGCGCTCTAGCGCCTTTATCTTTTGACGGATCTTTTTTATCTTCGGTGGGTGTATATATGGGCCTAAGATCTAGGTCGAGTTCAATTTTGAGCGCGGTTGGATTCCTATTTTGGCCTGTAGGGGGCGTTTTGTGAAAAATTTAAAAGGGCTGTATTTTGATAATGGTTTGAACTATTGTGTTGAAACTTTGTACTCATGTACCTCTAGGTTATAGCAACTTACACACACAATTTCGGTGAAATCTGATTCTTAACTTTGCCACTAGGGGGCCAAAACCAAAATCACTGAAAGTGCTATTTCTCCCTATCCAAGAGGTGGATTTTTGTCAATTTTTTTTCATGGGTATATCTAATAAGGATACATAAGATAGTATTCAATTTTTTAATTCGACCTACTTTTAAAGGTCACAGAGGTCAAAGTTTGTCTGGAATTACGAAATTGGCTCTTTTTGTAATGATTTGACCTATTGCTTTGAAACTTCCATTTATATGGCACTTTCACATGTTTGTACGTACCTATATGGCTTTTATGAGGTTGCTGAGTGATGATTCCCACCACCATGCTTCAAGCCAAGCGGGCACAGTGCCATTGGCACTATTTTTTTGCCAGTTCAGACCCTTGGTTAAAAATGTGGATCTACAATTTCATGGACATCAGACCTGTATCATTTGCGAACATATCTTCACATATTGTGTGGGCGACAATTATGAGACCTGATGAATGTCCTTGGTTCTATCCAACCAATTATGCATGGTCTGTTGGTCCTACCTCGATATCACATCGTTACTGACATGACAATGGCGATGATTTGAGGTCCACTGAGCCTAATTGGAGTCTCTGGTGTTGTTGGTTTCCACAAATTGGAACGTCTGTTAACATGTGTCATACATGTAATTTCTTCAATTTTGCAAAATTTCAACTAACTTCTGTATAAAATCAGGGGTTGTTGGTTGTGTCTGTCATCCCACTCCAATTCCCATGGTTCAAAGCTTTGGGTTTCGTTCTATGTTGAATCCATACATCCTAGTGAACGTTCAACATCACTACAGCCGAATCGGTTAATGTCATCCTGGCTATAACAGAAATATACCCAGGTTCAATACCCTGGGTATAGTTCAATCTACAAAAAAAAGTCGAAAAACATGTTTTCAATTCACGCATTTGTCACAAACATGCCGCCCAGGTGTACAACAGAAGCAACAATCGTGCGGTCCTGTTGATCACGCGAGATCCGTTCCTAACTCGTACCGGCTCAAAACTACGGTAATGGGTATACTTTTGTAGATCGAACTATACCCAGGGTATAGTTTTGTGGGACGACATTGAACGTGGGTATATTTCTGTTATACCCAGGACAACATTAACCGATTTGGCATCACTACACCACTACCCAAAGAGCCCCAGGAATGGGCTGTACCTTGGTCATGAGCTGACTTCAATCCTGGAATCTTGGCTGTATTCTGAGTTATCATCATCAGAATCATGAATATCGTATCAACATGCACCCAAATAAGGTACCCCTCACCCCTTGCAATAGATTCAACATTGATGTCTTTTGGGGTTATGTCATTATGCATGTAAATATTGAAAACACTTCAGAAAGCTTACAGAATATATGATGAGAATATTTATCCTGTGGAAAAAGCAAGCAAATAATTCTCACATGAACATCCAAAAAATGGTTCTGTGCATTTTCATCATTTCAGACAAGAATGGTCAATATTGCTACAACTGTTCAAACACAAGGCTTTGCCTCTGGCATTTCAGCGGTGGCAAAAGGTCTTCACTGCATCTCAACCCTAACCCTGTTGTGTAAAACTCAAAGCCATATTACTAGGATTCTTATTTAGTCTTTTCGTGTCATGATGATGAAGGCATTGGTAAAGATTTTTCAGACACAACCTTCTGCAAGTGGAATATCCTCTGTTGCTTTCTTCAGAACTCTTCCTTAGTATAGATGATGATCCATGCTCTAGGTGTCGGCCAGGTGAGATTTCGTGTAACACCATCTACATTAAAGTCAAACGAATTTTCTATTTGACAGGGTAATCCTTTGGATCAACAGGTGCAAAGCAATTTGTATCATACTTCATGCAGTGTATAGTCTACCTCTCGCCCGATTCGCTACATTTTACGTAGGAAGGTGTCTCTTATTGCTCTATCTTCTCACCGAATATACTCCGTGTCAGACTTCCAATGAAAATCCTGGTGCTGTAGATGCAGCAAAAAATGGATGAATTATTGGCGAGACCTTTGCAACAAATCCACTGTCAAACGTTCAATTTCTTGTGAGGTTTCCAGCTCTTGTGACATTTACTATTAGTCACTATCAGATAAATCTCCGTCAATCGTGCCAAATAATGGTGATCTGGAGTCCTGATAGATTAAAACTACATTAATTGGGTTATTGATACTGCTGTAAATTATGCTGCTCGATGGGGAAGGCCGGTGTGGAATACTAAAAGCTTCTTGCTGCAGAGTGGTACTGAAGACAGTTTAGATGGTTAGTTGCTGCTGAACTCCAACCTCGTAATCCTTCTTGAAAATGAATCATCATGAATTGGTCAGAGCTGTCCGGACCCAAGTCAAAGGTCAATTCGTTCAGTTAGTGGCTGGTAT
>NMRB01000314.1:374192-388286 GCA_002633025.1 Notospermus geniculatus | reverse complement strand
TGCCATATTGGTTAATCAAATTCCCTATTGACTTCAGATGGTGATCTTCCTTTTAGCATATGAGAGTGCATTCAAGTGTCTCATATTATGGACAAGGATTTTGGGGTCTCCAGGAGGAGCCAAGTTGGAAAGGGTAGAGGTTTATTATTATGTTACTTCCGTCAACCCTTTGATTCCTCGGGTTGTTTCTGTCCATTAGTACACTTTTCTAACAAGGACAGATAAAAAAATTCCATTTTAGTTAACCCTAGCGCACATCGACCTTGTGACTGGAAGCAACTACCAGCAATAGCGTTGCCGGCAACGGTGGGCAACTGGCTGCAAACAGCAGCAACTGATCAGATGCTCAAACAGGCCGATGTGTGCGCACCGGCAATGCTATTGCTGACCGTTGCCGCTAGTTCCAGCCAGTTGCTCATGTTCTACTCGTTGCCGACCGTTGCTTCTAGTTCTCTTCAGTCGCTTTCGATGTGTGTGCGCTAGCAATGAATTTCCTTTGTTTGTGGAGCACACCTAGTCATGTGACGGAATCCCGAGTGGTCCGATCGGAAGACATCAACAATTTCCGTGTAGCATTCAGTACAGTTGCCTGTCTGATGTGCACGCTCCAGAATAAAGACTGGATTGTGCCACTTGTTGCCGCAATGAACCGATGTGCGCGGAACGCGTATGTCGATAGCGACTTGTACGCTAAGGCTTTATATAGGGCCTATGTGATGCAAGCGCATCTTCAAAATGATACTACTTTCAGTTGACCAAGAAATCCATTAAGCCTGCCGCACACTGGAGCTATCTGCTGAGCAAAAAGTCATTCGAGACTTTTTGCTCAGCAGATAGCTCGTGTGTGCGCGTAATTTCGGTGAGTTTTTTGCCTCGCGAGGCAGAAAGCTCGCGTGTGCGCATATTTTTCGGTGAGCTGTCTGCTGAGCGGAGCAAACGGTCTCGAATGACGTTTTGCTCAGCAGATAGCTCCAGTGTGCGACAGGCTTTAGATCCCATTAAACCCCTCATGGAAAGGCAGTCCCATTACAGTCCCATTGCAGTCCCTTTGCAGTTCCAGAATGCAGTCCTGTTGCAGTACTATTGCAGTACCATCTGCAGCTCTATTGCAGTCCCATGGGACTGCAGCGCAGTCCGCACTGCACCCATGCATGAACCCTGTACTAAGAGATAGCCCATGAATTATTTAAATGAGCTACGCAGTCCCTCTCAGCAGTCCCATTGCAGTCCCCCTGCAGTGCTGTTGCAGTCCCTCCCAGCAGTCCCATTGCAGTCCCCCTGCAGTGCTGTTGCAGTCCCTCCCAGCAGTCCCATTGCAGTCCCCCTGCAGTACTGTTGCAGTCCCTCCCAGCAGTACTAATGCAGTCCCAGTTGGCCAGCACACTTGCGCATATACTGGAATGCTGCAATACATACATACACTCTTGAGTCTGCACACAGAATATTTTTGGTTGGAAAACTTAGAATTGTAACTGGGTTTATCCTTGAAGTGCACTGATCAAGTTGATAATTATGATATACCGGTATATCACAAATTCTGCTCAGAGCATCAACTGTAGAAACCTCTACGAAACTTGCGAATTCACCATAAAATTGATAGAAAATCATTGAAGGTGAATTTTAAAAACCGGTGAAGGCACCAGCACTATCGACATGATGGACAGTGCATGCTTGGAACACGTGATATTTTGAATTGGATAAAGGGTGCAATGGAAAGGTTGAAAAATGAAAACTTACAAAAAATTATTGTCCCACCTCCCACATTGGCTCCTACTTCATGTACTTGACTAAAGGCAACACATTGAACCACCATTTGACCAAGATGGCCCAGAAAGAAACGGTAATAACTCCACCAAAGGAAAACCACATTTCCAAGATGGCCGCTTGGCTCCAAAATGTTTTCAAACAGGTCACATGACCATAAAGATTACTCAATCATGTGCAGTCCCATTGCAGTCCCCCAAACATTCAAAGAAATAATGTTAAGTCCGAGCAGTCCCGTTGCAGTCCCTATTACAACAGCAAATATTATTTAAGTCCATGCAGTCCCATTGCAGTCCCATTATGCAGTGCTATTACAGTCCCTCAGGAGCTACCTCTAATTGGGCAGTACTACTGCAGTCCCCTCATTAAATGCAGTCCTATTGCAGTCCCTTTATGCAGTCCCATTGCAGTCCCTATACCTGCTGCAGCGCTATTGCAGTCCCACTGTGCAGTACTATTGCAGTCCCCATTCCTGCTGCAGTCCCATTGCAGTCTCGTTTCCCAAAAACACAAGTCTCAGCAGTACCATTGCAGTAGGGGCTGCATGTGCAGTAGGGGCTGCACTTCCATGAGGGACATCAGCATACATTCACTTTGTTCTTAGATGAAACACCATGCACAGTCATGCATGACTGAATAATGAATAAAATGAGTGAAGACTAATGATACCAAGAGTTAAACTTGAGGATGTCACTCGGGCAGATCTTTTAAGATTTGTCGTGATGAATGAATTAATAATCGGCACGTTGATGAAGATTTTCATTCAGATGGATTCGAAAAGAGGATGAAAATTTCCCTCGCGTCTCATTGGTTATCACTGATGACATGTGAGTGAGCAGAGTGTGTCTCAGGACTAGTCAAACGAAAAATCCAACTGATTTATCATCACAGAGTTAGAGCAGGAAAAAGAAAGTAGTTATCTTATACTGTAACATGCATGTCATGATGTCTTGGATTGACTTCTTTACCTCCATCAAAAACCAAAATCAAGGCGTTTTCAGAGGAGCATGCGTTTCATTATGCTGCATCAGGCATGGATCCAGATGGGGGTTTTGGGGATCGTGACCCCCTGCTCGCCACCACTGTTTTTGTTTTTCAATAATTTGCGACAATAAGCAAAAAAGCAAGAATAAAGCTTCTGTTTTGATACTGAGGTGCCAGGAAATCGCGTCTATGGCCTTCTAGATTTCAAAATTTACCAGACCCCCATCGGCGTGGGTATCTTCAGCGCCGCCTGCAACCACTGCCTTCGGCAGCCCTGATCCCTCTGCCGAAAATCCTGGATCCGCACCTGTGCATTTTGTGGAATTTGATCTGAGGACATGGATTTTCTGCAAGGCCTCTGGTAGATATACATGTCCACTCGCCAAAAAAAAAGATCTTTAAGCCATGAGACGAAGAGAATTTCTGAGTAGGTGTTTCATTGGCAATGCTCTGATCTAAATTTTATCTCTTTGGTTAACTAAACCTAAATCTGAAGTTTACCTCTTGGTTAACTAAATCTAAATCTATAGGTTAACTCTTTGGTCTATACTTATACTTATTGTGCTGATAGTAGTGAGGATAAGGTTGAGCTTGATGCCATTTTTGGAAGTCGGTGGTGTGAAGGGCTAAAAATATTGAGTTGAGAACCGAGCGCCAAATTCGGCATTATTGGTTCTATAGACAATATTGGGCGATTTTAATGTAATGCAGGAGGAAACCGGAGTGCCCGGAGAAAACCTGCGCTGTCAGAGAGAGTCGCCCTCTCTATCACATGAGACACGGACCCGACCGGGAATCGAACCCGCGACCTCAGAGGTGACAGCGCCGATGTTTCCATTGCGCCACTCTGACAGCCCAAAGGGCTTATGTGAAGGGCTTATGTGAAGGGCTTATGTGTTGTCGGTTGATACCACTGTTGATGGATTCCATTGGGCATAAGAGATTATATGAGAGCAGAAATCTACCTGACAGATGACAACTCATCTGCATGCAGATCCTGCCGTTCACATTTATCACGGTGTGAAATGGCTGTCTAATTAGACAATAGCATTAATTACCTTGTTATCTGTTTATTGCATTGGTACCCTAGGAGATTACAAGCGACCGGGAATGATTGACAAGTTTACGGTGGTCCTCTGACCATGAATGGTGAGATTATGAGATGATGAGTCAGAGGGCGCATCTGATTGTCTCTCACCGCCTGTTAATCTAACCAACTGTGCATATCCTTGAATGTGGTAGAAATCTTGATTTTCTGCCCACTGGGTGTCTGGTTGGAAATTAGAATGTGTCAAATTTGATTTTAGTGCAATTTTATCGTCACCTTGATCTAGTGCCGAATCTATTAAATTCTCTCTACAGTTTGATGCATATGCATTATCTGCAATTACATCTAATGTGCTTGAGGTTTTGAGTTTGAATGAATGGTCTTTGCTATCGGAGGATCTAACTGACAAGGTCATTGCTATCGGGGGATCTAACACAAGGTCACCTGGAAAAATGCCTACAAACAATTGCTGCTGCACTATGTTCATCATTGAATGATTATGGGATGGTTTTGATGCTGATCTACATCCCACTGCTGAAGCTTTTTCATCTTTTTGGAAATGAAATGTGTGGGACCGTAGCCTTAAAATGTTTTCGTTCAATGCTTTACATGTACTTAATCCATTTGGAATTGTGTACAGTGTTGGCCTACCATAATTGCTTTGGGAGTAGAAAATAGCAACTTGGCTGATTTTGGCCTCTTGAATTTGTTCCACATGGCAAGGCCTGATTTGCTGGGGCCAATGATACTTGTGTATTGAAGATCTCCAGTGCATATCTAGTTTGAGAGAAGATTTTATGAACTACAAATACAGCCAGTGCAAGTGATATGCTCAGTACCGCCGTCTGCGAACAACTGCTTGAACTCGGGTTGTACTTGTAACATCAACAACTTGAATTGAAATGAATGAACTGAGATGTTTGGAAAAGGCCAACAAACTGCTATACTGTACTTCGTAATAATCAGCAGTGACACCTATGACCCTTCATCACATGAGATATTGTAGGAAGTGCAGTGAGTCAGGCAGGCAGGATATAATTCCTTGATTCGCTGATGACAACTTGAAGAATGATTTTATTGCTTAGGCAATGTCTGTGATGTTTGATTGTGGTACTAAATTGCCTTTGGAGTGGTCCCAAGAGAGTGGAATTAAACCATTTTGAGTCTCAGCGACGCTACGTTCAACTCATGTCTGAAAATTAAAACATTCGCGTAGTTGGAATCGAAAGCAATAAATTATATCGTTCTTTAGAGACGTCATTATCGCTGCCATGTGAACTTTTTGTGGATTATCAGTGTATTTAGCTGTGCTCGACTGCACTAAATATGGAATATTAATGTCATTTGCATCAGTGAGATTAACAACTTTTCTTGTTAGGTACATGTATTTTCCCTTTGATGGCATGATCAAGCAAATGGTAAAAAAGATAATTTATAACATATTGATGGACAATAAAGTATCAAGGACTTGTGTTTTTGGGTGGTTTAATTCACAATGTCAATCATGAAAGTCTGAGTTTTTTTAATCGTTTTCTATTAAAATTAAGGCACAGTAATTTGAAGACCCATCTTGAAATATCAAGCTCTCACCTTTAGGCGTAGGTGACATCAATACATGGTTTGCAGTTGGAATGAGTTGGAATTGGATGGGCGACACAAAAAAAGGCTCAGGCTGTGGTCTTCTGCCCGTGCTATGATCATCACATATCACCAATTCCCTGGATATTCTAATGTATTCAGTGCGCGGGGGTGGGCTGTGAGACTGGCGCCGGGAATGTCCTTGAACACAGTGTTCATTACTTGTGTTACTAATACACTTCTGCTGATTGTACTAAAATTCCTTCAGTTGCTGATCCTTCATGTATAGATGTCAATCCACCACATAACTGACCTGCTACTCGCACAGCTTCTGGGGCATCAGGGATATATGTGACCCTCCACAGCAAAACCAGTCGCATGTTGCTCAGAAGGGAGCCGCAGTGAACTAAGATGACACCAGAAGAGAATGGAAGAAATAGATTATTTCAGATTTCATAACAGACAGACAGTATTGAAACTGACAAACATTTGGTCTCAACCTGCCATTAGCTAAGAGCGACATGCGACTGGTTTTGCTGTGAAGGGTCACATATCTGAGATAAGTCATTCATCTGAGTACCGGTAACTTAAATTAATCATGTGGACAACTTTATTTGCCTGCAGTTTTCCACACATCATAAGGGGTGGAAGTTTTAGGAATGTTTGGGGGGGGGGCAACTACTAATGCACGATGAAGAGGTGGTGATCCCTCTGAAAGTGATAAAAATACTGGTATCGGCATAAGAGGTAGACCTTGTGCCCATAAATCCACCTGTCAGAGTGTCACTAGCATGGGGATGGCCCAATTTGCTGGTGATTCATTTGACAAACAACGGATGGCACCATGTTTGGTTGCACAGTTTCATGACCACTTTAGAGATGGCGACACCATTCGCCCATCACCAACAGGAAAATCTCACGTCATGTTCAGTATCGTAGATGTGGAAAATACTATTAATTGAGTAAAAAAATAACAATCAGTTGTTTTATGGTATGAATAAAGGTCATTTGCAAACTTGCAAACGTGACCACCGCAATTTTCAGCTCCTTCGTTTGGAAAATAGGATGGAGAAGGTGTGAGGTCTCTCTTCTACTAGGATCAACACTAATGCCATCTACGTTTACGTGATAGAACAACTGAGAGCTCGTATGCTGCAGTGTAGTGTTCAGCATAGAACCACATCATAAAAGGTTCTTGGAATACGCTATTGCACTGGCAATATTAATCATCGATAATGCCAAATCAACAGTAAGATTCAGTGCTGCTCTTATCGAGGATGGGATGGGGTGGGAGTGGGGGGTGAGGGGTTGGATCAGGGAATTAGGCCTAAAGCAGAGTGGGGGCCAGGCTCTGCATACAGTCCTTTTAAATGTAACAATTTCATCTTCTTGATGTTAGTTAGATTCCTGCTCATTGACCCTTACCATCCGCGATGAACTGAAGGTTACCTTCCGCGCCACGTCCGAGGGAGGTACGCGGATTCTGGGAGGTCAATTGTGCAACGTACTGTATCACGAGGCCAATGTAAATGTGATATATCGACAGGAAAGAGCGAATTTATTGATTAGCTTTATAAAAAGTACCTGGTATTAAGAACAAAATATATATGTTCTTTTCAGATTCGGGTGTCTGTCGACAGTATTGAGAAAACAGGGACAACATCTGGCGAATACAAGATGCTTTCAAGCAACATCCTGTACGTGGCAGGAAGCCCGAATACTGGAGACCTCCCGGGTTCAAGGATTAGGAACAACTTCAAGGGATGCATGAAAAATGTAAGATTTCCTTTTCATTTCAGCATCACCAATTTGGAGTATCTAATCCATCTATTCCCTTTCCCCATTATACCAACATTCTGACGTCATTTAGTCAGTGCTTCTAAGGATAGATGGACACACTAGTCAACTCTGTCATGTATTTGGTAACTATTTTGTTGTGACAGTGAAAGCAGAGCCAGACAGATTTGGCTCAACAAACGCCCCTAAATCCCAAGCAAGATGTTGGTCACATTTTGATTTTGCAGAAATGTTAATTCAGATATAATTATTTCTCATTTCCTCAGTTACTAGTACATATTCCCACAATATTTTGAGATGTTCAATGTTCGCCTCAGTGTTTTGGTTCACGGCTCAAAGGATAGATGGCAGTGGTATTACTAGTTCATGCCTCTTTAGATGTTGAAGCAAGGGATAAGTTTCTGGTTATCATCAGCTGTTTCTATAATTCACTGACCATTGTCAATTGCATTGTCAGATTGAGTTACATTTGATGTTGATCTGCACTGGAAATCAGGACCCTTATTCATAAAAGAACTTAAATCTCAGTAGGGCAATCATACCACACCGCCCAGTCAGTGTTTTGACGTGGCAGAATTATCGGAAGACCATTCTTTGCTCCACGAATCCTCTGGAGGTTCGGTGTTGAATGTGACGTCCTGCAAATTTGATCGCACGTGGGATGCAGATGCTGGCGTCTGAAGTATGAATCAAGCATTAGACTGTCCTTGTTTCATTCAAAAAATTATGAATATTGAAAATCTGACCACTGCGGTATTCTGACAGCTGCTTGTTCTGATGGTGTGAATTGGTGATCTGTCAAACAACTAGTCATGAATTCTTGGATACACTAAAAAAAACCATGCCCTATATCATATGTCGAGGGAATTTAGAGACAATTGCATTATATTTCTACAATGTCAGCATCACAACAGGAAAAGGTCTCTCCTCCTTTCAACACTCAAGTAAGTGTGGGAATGACTCTTTCATTGTTTTTCCTCAAAAGAGCATCCAAATTTAACATACTTTGTACTTTCCTCAGTATAGGATTTCTGAAATATTCTTTCCTAGTACACCACGGTGCAAATACCAAGTACAGTAGAACCTCACCTAACGGACACCTCAATACAACGGACACCTCAAGATTCTGTCCAGTCCCGAATTTTCCCAAGCCATTTTCAATATAAATTTAACTCAATATTGCGGACACCTCACTATTCAGGACAACGGACAGTTGATTTCTGGAAAATTGGGTCCCATAACCTCACTATTACGGACAGCAGGTGAAAATTTGAAGCCATTTTCAAAGTTTTCATTCACAAAGTGGTCAGTGGTGGGTGATTAAATGACCAAACAGGGGGTGCTAATTACATGTGCATTGATTGTTTATAATCATACATGTACTAATCACTTTTAATTAACACCTGAACACACTGAATGACTGAATTCTTTAGTTTGGTGGGACAACGGCTCTGTTTGGACTCGCTTGTCTCAGTTTGTTGTTGGTGATTCTGCATGGAAAACTCGGCTAATGCTGGGCAGTCAACTTTGGAATCTTTCTTTTCTAAATAAATGAGTGTAATGAAGAAGTGCTTGTTGAAAAATGGCAAATGTAATGGAAACGCAGTCCACTCTCCACTTAGTAATGCATATAGCTACTGTGGTCTTAACAAGCTGCCTGATTCTTGTTTTCAAAGATTGTTCAATGTTGTGCTGTTGAAAATATTTGTGAATTGTAGGCCTAATAGTAAATTGTTCAAGATATAGTTTTCTAATCAACAATTTACATCAAATGAAATCANTGTCAACTTTGGACTCTTTCTTACATAAATGAGTGTAATGAAAAAGTGCTTGTTGAAAAATGGCAAATGTGATGGAAACACAGCCCACTCTCCACTTTGTAATGCATAGCTAACTGTGGTCTTAACAAGCTGCCTGATTCTTGTTTTCAAAGATTGTTCAAGATTGTGCTGTTGAAAATATTTGTGAATTGTAAATTGCTCAAGATATAGTTTTCCAATCAACAATTTACATCAAATGAAATCATTAGGTCCTGATTTGAGTTTACCCTTGCCCTCAAATACGGTAGAATGAGCCCTCAAGGGAATGAATACCATTGACCTACTACAGAGCCACCTGGTGTCCGTTATTGATGGAGTTTCAATATTGCGGACACCTCACTATTACGGACAGCTGAGCTCAGTCCCAAGGGTGTCCGCAATAGCGAGGTTCTACTGTACGTTCAAAGTAATCCAGTTCCATGCATTAAGCCATGCACTGTACATTATACACACCTAATCATCAGCACGCAGCGGGTTATTTCACCCACGATCACCGACGAAAATACAGCAAGTGACTGGCTATACTTGAAGATCCACGGGCCGAATGCTACCTCCATCTTCATTGGTGGATAATAATGCCGTCTGCCGAACTCACAGTTAGTCTAGGACTCCTGCCAAATGACGTTCACATTTTAAAACGCGGAGACATCATTCACGAAGTGTTTGTTACCGAATGGACTCGAAGCAGAGGCGACACATGTACTGCACGTTCCACAGAGTCAAAATTTTGATCAAAGATCTGTCATCACAGTCGACTGAATAAGGGTGCGATGTACAGATGAGTGTAAGGCCGTAGTTACATAGGAGCTCTTTTTTCACTCGTTTGTGTTGGCACGAATCATCTGTAACTAAACTCCCGACGCAGTTATGGGCCGCGCCCCCTTCGGTTTAATCGCTCTCCACAACTGCTTCACTTCGTAGTAGTCGCCGCGTTTGATCAGCGCGAGTTTTATACATGTAGCCTATCACGCTGCTTTCAGAAATCTTTGGCCCATTGGCAACCGATGTTCTTGTGCTACCATGGCTACTAGATCACGTGATCCGTTCAGCCAATGAAAAGTGTCTCAGGCCAGCTTGCTTACGGGTTGCTCGGTGCTCTCATTGGTCGACTCTCTCAGCGCCATCTGTTGACCAAACGCGACGAATTTTACGAAGTGAAGCAGTTGTGGAGCGCGGGTAAACCGAAGGGGGCGCGGCACACAACTCAACTGCGTTGGGAGTTTAGCAGTAACCTCAAGAATGAACATTGCATTCTCCATAGGGGTTCATTTTCTGATTTTGATTTTGGATGGAAAACGAGGTATGAGAAATGGCAAGTAAGCAGCTCATTTCAATGTAACAGCGGCCTAGGACAACCGGAGGCTGTGGTTTGGGGAAATCAGAAACTTAGATCAAAAGTATGACCGTGTGGAACTGACATGTGTTATCGTCATGCGCTCAAGACCTCATCAATGAAATGGCAACGTCGAATAAGAAACAAAACCTTTATTATTACCGGTGGTATAGATTATGAAACGAGAAAAAAAATGGTTTTCATAAAGCGCAATGAGTATTGTTCTACGGAAAGGTATTTTTGTTAAAAGAATTGCGTTGTACATACTAGTTTGTATTTCTTCCATTGTTGTATTGTTAGGCCTATAGACTTTCCAACAAAGAGAGAGGTCTATCAGTTCTCACTATATGACGTCAGAAGCTAATAGCATTCAATGGCCGCTGACGCGCTGAGCTGGTCAAGCGGGCCATGGGCACAAAAGGTTAGGTAATAATAATTGTCTGAAGGATGTGTTTGGTAGTGTAATCATGCTTGGGTAATGAATGGTCACGACGTCATGTGGGGGAAGCATGTTTCTTTCCTTGCCGTCTCTGTAGCCCTATCGAGACCTTTTCCTGACCGCTAGGCTCCTACTACATGCATCGTCAATATATCAGGTGGATGAAAAAAACACCCCGAACATCAAATTTTAATTTCCCACATCTATCCAATGCAATTCAAAGAAAGTCAAGTAGGTATTATTTCAAGGTATTGGTCTGTCATGTTAAATTTTCGACTCGATACCTTTTGCTCGATAAATTTGCTGAAAATGGAAACTATGGGTAGGACTTTGCCATATACTTTGTATATACATGAATGTACAGGAAAATGTACGTGAATTCGAAAAATATGTTTTTTTTCACAAAATTTTCCCAACAGATTTTTTTTTCTTTCATTTCTTCATGTGTTGATTCTCCATGGTATGCGGTGATACCAAAAGTAGACAATCTATTTTTGTTGATACCTAGTACAGGTTTTATCCCTGTAGGCCCTATCTTGCTTTTCGTTCTTACCCATAACACCCACTTCAAACAGAACAATACCGCCTGACGAGTCAACCGACAAAAACACAGTTGCCTGAGAGTGGGAACATGGAAGTATTATAACTACTTCCATGGTGGGAAACATCAGCGACGGATTTCTCTATACATGTAGAGGTTCTTCACGGACCAGGCCCTACTTTTTGACAGAGCAATGATTTTTTAGGAAGAAAAAAATTAATCACATAAAAATTCGAGTATTTTGCTCTCAGATGCCAGGAAAATGCATCTAAAACACTTAAATTGTCAATTTGTTCTGGGGGAGGACCCCAAGACCTCCCCCCCCCCCGTTTGGGCTTCGTACACTCGGTGCTACGCGTCGAGCTACTCCCCCCTTCCGTCAATCCTGGATCCGGCCCTACTGACGTCAAAACGGTCACGTGACTGCAAAGAATCGGCCATGTTGGCCATCAAATGGCCGACGACGACGTCAAAACTATCACGTCATGACATTTTGACGTCACGATCTGTGTGTTGACGCTGTGTTCATGCCGTGATGTCGGCATCGTGTCGTCATGGAAACAGGAGACATGGGGAACACTAGAAACGTTATGGCAGCAGAAATGTTGCTAGTTCTATATAGAAAACGGAAACATCGGCATTTTCCACAGATGTCGCCATCATTATATTGACTGTTCATTTTCCTCGTCTTCAAAGATGCTCAGAACGGCAATCCCGGAGGGCATATTTACAGAATGTCTCTTTTCTCTTTCTGGAAGCAATATCTGCCTCATTATTACCAATTAAAGTGGAACCGATATGTTTTTCAGCCACATCGAGGTATGGGCTGGCAGTTATAGATCTTTTTGACTGACATAGCATTGAAATGGAGACTAATGATTGGTCCCCGGGCTAAAATGTCTATAATTAATGCTCCCCAGGCTAAATGGTGCTAATGAGAAGGCATGCCTTTACTGACGATTAATAGCTGGGACATCTGGTGTTTACCAAATGAAGATGGGTTGCACAGTTTGGTGATGGGTTTATGTGAATTGCGGGGTTATAGGCGATGGATGTTGATTCGGATACGCAGAGTGCATTGTGAAGCCTCGCTTATGTCGCCCTACGCTGTGATGGAAATAGCGTCAACAAGTTGCAACTGGTAACTTATGTCGCCACCGAGTAGAAAAATACCGATCGGTCGCAACTACCTGGAACTAGTTTATCGCCGTCTTTTTAGTGCTTATGTCGACAAAGATTTCCTTTGATTTTAAGTGACGTGGTGATTAGGTCACGTGGTCACGTTAGGCCACGTGGAATGTAAAGCGAATTTCATCGGCTGTCTTCAGGATACAGTTGTCAACTAGTCGCTGAAGTTGAACATGTGCGACTTTCAGGATCTGGATATTTTTAGTTGGCAACTAATTACTCGCTGACGCCCGAGAGCTTATGTCACCTAGTAGTTGTGACTGATTAGTTCCAACAACGCGCCGATTATCAGTTGCCAACTAGTTCTGACTGTACGTAAGGGCGACATAAGCGAGGCTTAAAGCGAATGGCTCGCGGGGTTTGTTTACATTTTTGGTGGTACCTTCCATAGAGAGTGAATCTAGCCTCCAGGCAAAGCCGTGCTCCAGCCATATGCAACACCTGTGCAAATATGCGAATGTAAACACTGGGGACGAGGTTCCATAAAAAAATTGTTAAAATGGGTTAATGACGTTTTCAAATTCAGTAGGTCAAGATGTACATTTTGTACTATTCCCATTGATTTTGAAGCGGCAGATTTTGCAGAATGCACCTCCGAAGTTTGGCTGTCTAATGCATTTCCCATTAAACTTAAACCCTTCTTTCGACTTTTTCTCAAAATGGTGCTTGATATCGATGACCAACTGTCATGGCGCCACAACAAACCCCGCGAGCCATTCGCTTTAACTTGTTTAATTTATAACCAAAGAGAATGTTCCCGCGCCTGGGAGAATCCGTTGGCAGTCGACCAAGAGTTGCGAAATCGTGTGCTGATCCAAAAATTGACCTACTTAAGGTAACCAATTTGCGAACAGCGTTCATTTTCATACCCAACTGGTAGCAAAATGGCGACTGAACAAGGTCANCCCATGACGTCAACAACCCATGACGTCGGGCCTAAGAACGCAGCGTCACCACGACGTCGAGCATGACGCTGCAGCGTCACTCGCCGCAGCGTGGTTTTCGCTGACGTCATCTCATCTCGGATCAAACTGTGACGTCACGCACACCACGTTTCAGGTCCTCTGGCCAATCAGAGATTGAAATGAATTTGGTTCGGTGCCATGATGCAGGCCTACCCGTATTTCGCGAAAAATGACACGCACATTTGTCTGAAATCAATAACATTTAAATGGTCATGACCCGACAAGTTTACCAATTGTGAAGTTTAGTAACTTTGAAAACAATAACCCCCTGCTCTTGGCTGCCGCGAAACACACAATCGCACTGTAAAGACATGTACATGTGTACATCTACATCATAAATGTAGGCCTACACTGTAAATGACGCATGTTCAGTCCCAATATCATCAGTTTCTACATTGCCCTAACATATTTACAAAATTCATCAGTGAATTTTCAAAGGCGGTCTTCAAATTGACTCACAAGTCAATTTCTAGTTTAAAAGATGGTTTAATGCCTAGGTCACATATCCACTCCGGGGCCCGTACGGCGAGTAAAAACAGACATTTCGGCCAATTTCAGCCAATTTCGTACGGTGCCCGGCCGGTTCCCTCACGGTTGCCACGGGCACCGGACATTTTTCACCAGCCGTACGGGCGCC
>NMRB01000314.1:357149-372509 GCA_002633025.1 Notospermus geniculatus | reverse complement strand
GACCAATCACATTTGAGAACGGCACGGCCACTACCCGTCCTAACATTTGCTAATTTCATAACGTAAACGAGTTAGGACGGGCTTCCAGTCTACTTGTTTGGTAGAACCAGTATTGGCCGCCATTTGTGGTAGAACCAGTATTGGCCGCCATTTGTGGAGGAATTCAGGCAGTGACGTCACTTTGAAATTTTATGTAAATTTATTCAATTCTCATAACGGCTGACGTACCGGAATGCAGATAGAAGGTGACCTACATTTGACCCAGAAAATCCACCAATCACGAAGGGGGTGAAAAGAGAAAAGGTATCAATATAATAGGCCTAGTTCCTCTACTTAACAGCTGCGGCAGCATCGGCCTATCAGATTCACGAACGCGATAGGCACGCCCGGTCCCAAGATATCCAAAAGCCCGAGGTAAAATAGTTAGGACCGGGTACCAGTCTACGCACAATTGGTGTCCACTTTTTCCACAGCCATTTTTCCACAGTTCATAATTTCCACAGCCGGCGCCACCGCGCCACTCTCCAACCCAAGGGACTAACTTTCAGCGGAATTTTTCAACGTTGATACCATTAGATAGCCAGTAAAATGTGCTACTATATATGTTGGGACCAATTTTCTCTACCCCATTGGTTTGGAGATATTCAACAAAAACTGTTCTCCATTTATTGTTGGCCATAAGTGTACATCAACGTACTCTTATGCTAACACTTTTTTGCATTCAATTCATGCCTTTACATGGCAATCCCAAAGAGGAAGTAGAACAAGATAAAAGCGAAGGTAACTATTTAATGCGAAGTCAAAGATTGAAAAAAAGGACGCCACGTCCACATTTTGATTATCATTCGTCAGTTACAGCAAATTTCCTACCTTCGGAATCCATATTTTCGATTTCCTGGAATAAAAACCACATGTTGGTTTGTGCCCACCCTTTCCTCTCTGGGCACTAATGACACCTTTTAGTATTTTACACACGAGTACCTTCTCATTTGGACAAATTGCAAATGTTTTGCTGGACTTGGTCAGGAGGCAGAGGGCGGCACACAAGATAGGCGTGTTTGTGATGAAAACAGATAATACCGATGCATCTGAAGGGATTCCACGCGGGGAAATCGTGTATGTTGACGTAAAAATTGTCTTGTCCATGCTTCGTTATAAGTTACGTCATTGAGTCATGGAAGGAGTCGTTATTTTGACTCAAAAGCGAAAGAAAGGATGCTGACAATAACAGCCGTCGAGAAAAATGTGCAAAAGCCGACGCGAGCTGCAGAGGAACATCTAATCGATTTCGCTGACCTTACGATCGTAGCACTGATCTCGCCCGAGGAAAATCCGCTGCAGGGAGTTTATATGATTGGGGAAAACCTGTGCTATACCACTCTTCGCCGACCTTAAAGCAAATGGCTCGCGGGGTTTGTTTACATTTTTGGTGGTACCTCCTATAGAGAGTGAACTCGCCTCCAGGCAAAGCCGTGCTCCAGCCATATGCAAAACCTGTGCACATATGCGAACGTAAACACTGGGGACGAGGTTCCATTAAAAACTTGTTAAAATGGGTTAATGACATTTTCAAATTCAGTCGGTCAAAATGTAGATTTTGTGCTATTCACATTGATTTTGAAGCGGCAGATTTTGCAGAATACGCCTTCTTTCGCCTTTTTCTCAAAACGGCGCTTGATTTGAGGACATGTCAGCAAACAACTGTCAACAAACCCCGCGAGCCATTCGCTTTAACTCAAAACCGTCAAAGGCTAATGACGTCACACGACAGATAGGCTAATGGATATGTGCCGGTACCAATTCATCTATAATCTATGTATCTCCAAAGTGTACGCGAGTTCAATGCATAAGCCATGCATTGTACGTCATACGCACATATAATTATCAGCACCTGTTTATGACGTACACTGCACGGTGCATGCAACGAATTCACCCACAAAGACCGACAAACAAAAACACAACATGCGATGTTAGGCTATGATTAGTTGAAGATCCACCAGTCTCGCATGGCCAGACGCTACGGGCTCACCTTCGGTAAATCACACTCCGCGTCTGGCTCTTTTAGAGATTAACAGTCGTGATGACCGCGTGGTGGCAGCACGGGTCCTTCGGTTTTCTTAACCTCGTTTCCAGGTTGATAATATGGCGAGTGGTCCACGGTTGTCTGAGCGAACTATACCCCTGGGGACGAGGTTGGGTTTTTCCTGGGAGTAATTTCCGCGGGAATTATGAGTGAGAAAGCGTGGTGATTGGCTGGAGCCCAGTGGAGTGCCATCTAGTGGTGTTCACGGCTTTTGAGCCCCAAAAGTGCCAGTGTGTGGAGGACCGGGACGTCGGATACACACTGGGGCCGAGTGTAAAGATCCACGGGCAAAATGCTACCTCCATTTTCATTGGTTGACAAAATACGAATGCTCTTAGCGTACGTGGGGAAACCTGGTACTGAATGATCGACGTTTGAATTCTGATAAATCAAAGATCCCCATCATTCCTAGAATTGGAAAATTCTCAACAATAGAGAGACTGTGCAAAATCGTCGGCAGACCGACGAGTCGATCAGTGAAGAGACAATTTGAATGAACATCATAAGCCTTTATCATTATCGATGCTATTGATGATTAAAGGAAAAAAAGATTTCAAAGAGAAAAAACAGGGAAAAATTGAAAGTACAAAGGGTATTGTTTTGAGAGAAGATATTTATGTTCAGTGTTATCACTGAATGTGTGGTACGAAATAATAGGTTTCTGCACTTTAGTCTCTGTAGGCCTATCGGGGTTTTTTTCAGCAGAGGCAGAGGGGCTGGCTCGAAAACCCTGTGCCTCAACATACATGGACTGAAATCTTGGACGTTCACGGTATGTTGGGACCGGGAACCAGTCTATGCTCTGTGACGTCAGGCACATCGATTTTCGTGTGTGAGGTCAAGGTCATTGTCAGGACAGGACGGTAGCGCTCCTACCGCGCACTGCGTGTATAGCGCCGCCTAGCGCCGATCTGTGAAACACAATGAGGTCAAGGTCAAACGAGGCTGATACCGAACTTCTCTGCGCCTAGCGGTGAGTTCGGGAACCAAACTAAGTTCTCCCGTCCCATTACTATCACACTGGGTGTTATAATTATGGTTTCCGATCTTGTGTTTGGTTGGTGTCTGTCCGGTCTGTGTGAATAATAGGAGCTGTCAGCGAGTTGACCACTAGGTGTCACTACAGCCCAATTCAATGCATCTAGCGGACCCAGTCATTATCGATCGAGCAGTAATCACGTAGATTTTCCTGTACATTGGTCCGCTAAGACTTTGCTGCCATCTGTTGGCAATATGCGCTGCTGACTGCTCCCATTGTATGGCAAGTAACAAATCTCATAATAAGCGAGGTTTATAGGTATTTTGATCCTAGAAACTACAGGGATCGAGGGATCACATGATCAGCCAAGAAAGTAGTTCGCTGTCAATCACCCGGCGCCATCTTGATTACCCACAATCCTGTGAGCACGGCGTAACAGATTGGTTTGCGAGGTAGGAGCACCTTCTGTTGTAACAATGCATTCGGAACGACCTGAGGCGAACTGCTTATCTATCCACTGGGCGGCGCATTTCACCTCGGACACAAGTCCAAGGCAGCAATGTTGTTAATCAACAAACCCACGTGACCGACCGTGGGACTATTTTGGCCGAATTTTGGCCTGTTAAGATATCCAACCTTATTTCCTGGATAAGATGAGGCATATTACATGTATATATAAACTTACCGATATCTCACCCAGTCTGCCAATTATTGATCAATAACGCAACGTTTTTGTGTGACCTACTTCGTTCATGCGCAGGGTGTGATGAGGCGACCGCATCCAAACCCACAGAAAATGAAGGGAATCCTTGCGCGTTCAAGATGGCTGCCTTGGAATTGTGTCCGAGGGGAAATGCGAGCCGTCACGGAAATTGCCGAGCAGTTGCCTTCGGAAGTTCCGAATGGTAAAAATGGGAACTCTCTTGTGTCTGGATAGGGGGATGGGTTTAAAGCAAGGGAGTGAACATGTATTTGGCAGTGCAGATCTGGTTACCAAGACAGGCAATCTGTATACTCATGGAAGAGCTCCCCTGTTGGCCTGAGGGCCGCTGTGATTCCTGGCGTTGGTGCCTTGCGTGACTTCTGAGACATGGATTGTTCCTGGCGTTGGTGCCACAGAGCATTTGCATTTTCGCACAGAACGATCGAAGTAAAAAATGATCAAAAACTTTGATTATCTGAGCCTTTGACATTTTTTACCACGAACGCACAGAAATATTATCTGCTCCCGCTCGACTAGGCCTATATCAGCCAGGAAATGAAGTGTTTGGAGGAACTCTCTATCAAATGGAGGAGCCTAGTGGTTATCACGTCAGCTTGACAAGCGACAGGTCCTGGTGTAACAGAGGAGAAAGTCCTCGGGAGGAAAGTCCGGGACACAATAGTGTCTAGTATGGCTATGGATTCGACCCTGATGGAAAAATATTACTACCAAAAGGCACTATCCAGGCGCTTACACTCTGCGTTTGAAAGAACTCTGTCGGCAAATTCGTTTATGCCCCATCACACTGAGCTAGTTCTCGGTACAATGTTGAAAATGTTGCCAACGGGCTCAAACTGTGTGCGAACGGAGTGGACGTAGCGGCAACTTTTTACAGTCTTTTTACGAACTTTATGGACGGGCTCGGATGGGAAGGGTGCTGCAGCACTTCCAGGCATTACTCGCCCAACGTTACACGTTCTAGCCCGTGTTACGATTTTTTAGGACGAGGCAGGACGTTTTGACAACTACTTAAGGGCCTGTCACACTGAAGTAGTTCTCAATACCTTCTTGAAAATTTTGCCGAAGGGACCCAAACTGTGTGCGAACGGAGTGGACGTAGTGGCAACTTTTTAAGGTCTTTTTACGAACTTCATGGACCGGAAGGGTGCTCCAGAACATCGAGGCATTATTTGGCCAAGGGTTACACGTTCTTGGCCGTTTTACGATATTTTAGGACGGGGCAGGGCGTTTTGAGAACTACTTCAGTGTGACAGGCCCTTAAGGTGTGACAGTACCTAGGGCATCGAGGAATGAAAAACGAAATATGATCTACCAACCCTGCGACCCATCGGCTTTCTGGGTCTTATCTGCCTTATCTAATTTCGGGGCCCTAGGGACAGGTTTTTTCAAACACCCCTTATAATGGATAAGGTTAACAGGAATAGCCGACATGTCCATGAACAATGGAAAGCCATCCTTACCCCAGAGAAACATTGTGTACGTGTCATCCGAGTCTTGTATGTCGTGGAGACTGGACAGACGGACCTCCTGGAAGTAAAGCCGAGATTTGTTGCGGAGTCCGGTTCCACTTTCCGGCAGTCGTAACCGTTTCAACATCCCCGGCGATTTCATAAAAGATAAATATACGTTGTTACGATTGTCCGTTAAGATTCTTTTAACCTTCTTCAACGGATTGATACTAGGGATGTAGATGGTGAGAACATGTCCACCGGTTGAATGACGATAGTGGTAAATACATGGCGATTGTCGGTGATGAATTACCAACACAACATCACCAGTTTCCGTTAAGACTGCCGTGTCCTCAATCCCTTGGGGCAGTCCAGCCCCGAAACTAGCCCCGGTCATTTGGACCAGATTCCCCCGACCCGTAATGCGGTAAATAGTCATATGCCCCCGTTTTTTTCTTGGTCTGCAGATGACGACGAAATATTTGTCATTTGACCAATGGCGCGGATTTTCGCCGTCCTGACCCGAACAAGGATCCAATTTAGGCAGCTGAAAGCGATGCACTATTTTTGATGTATGTGGCTTTACATCGTAAAATTGAAAAATTTGCCGGTCATCAAGCGTCCTACAGGACAAGCAGACGAGGTACGACCTGTACATCAAAAAGAGGTGGTCCTGAAAAGTATGCATCTCATCACACAATTTTACCAAAGTGGTTTTATATTTTATTCTGTAAAGTCGTTGAGACTGCGCATGCTCGTACACGTGGACAGTAAGTTTAGAGTTCTCGGAGCCATCGTCAAAATAGAAAACAAAAAGACCGGAAGGCATGTCGTAGCGCCACCTATCGCAGACGTCCAGCTTTGGGTTAGGGCGGAAATTTGAGCTGTAGTCCTCTTCATAGCAAACGGGTGATGCCTGTAATTAACGCACAATGGTGTTCGTGATTTGATTTTTTAAAGGAGCCGAATATTTCCACTTTGTCTCGACAGCCGGCGCCACCGCGCCACTCTTCAACCCAAGGGACCAACTACGTTGTCGGTGAATGGACCCGATTTACCACGTACATTTTGTAATGGATTTTTGTAGTTCGTGTTGCTGCCGCTAGGTGGCTCCCTCTACTTCGGCAGTCAAATTACCCATTAGAGATCGCATACCATGCTCCTTTAAATTACTATTATTTATACTAGCAAGAACCCGTGGCAAACGGTGATTCCGAGTTTGGCCGAGGTTGGAATGCACGGCACGGCTGGAATTGATGCAACACCAGTGTGTGGTAGGGAGAATTTAGAAAGCAATCGAAAAACACCGTTAAAAAAGTAAAATTGCTCCCAGAACAAAGTCCTCTTCGCAAATTAAACCACCCGTTACATCAGGAAATGGTATCCTCTATTACCACGCCGAATTTCGAGGCAAAATAAAGCTTCTAAGTGTGACTTTATTGAGCCGACTTCCAGCATTATTAAATAGATTTTTCATCATCAGTCAGTGATATACTCTCAAGGAAATCGTTCTTAGAGTTTTCATGTTCTTTGACACGTGAGATTCTTTTTTTATGTAGGGCTTTCCATTGAAGTCGAATCTCAAAGTGCTTCAACGTTATTAAAACATGACACGATCAAATTGCCTCAAAGGTAAACTGATACGGCATTTACACCTTGCACATGTCACTGCCTAAGATGACACGCCCATCTTACTGCCTTATATTGTAGTATTTTCCTCTACATATATGTACACTCGTGCCCAAAAATAAATGGACAGCAGTTTTTCTTGAATATCTCCGAATCAATGGGTAGAGAAATTTGGTGCCAACATCACATTTTCCTGTCTATTTAATTGTATCAGCGTCGAAAAATTCCGCTGAAAGTGCCCCAAAATCACATTTCTACACAGAATAGTGGAAATCATAGGATATGTTATGAAAGGCCTTGATGAGTAGAACACAGTGATATAAAAATTTTGAATGAATGAAATCATGCAAAAATAGCAAAAAACATGCCTTTACAAAATTTCTTCTGTCAAATGCGGCTTTCAGCGGAATTTTTTGACGCTGATACCATTATTAGATAGCCATGAAAATTTGCTACTATATATGTTGGGACCAATTTTCTCTACCCCATTGGGTTTGGAGATATTCAAGAAACACTGCTGTCCGTTTATTTTTGGCCATGAGTGTACATCAACGTACCCTTATGCTAACACTTTTTTACATTCGATTCATGCCTTTACATGGCAATCCCAAAGAGGAAGCAGAACAAGATGAAAGCAAGGTCACTATTTAATGCGAAGCTATCAAACATTGGAAAAAGCACGTCACGTGCACATTTTGATTATCATTCGTCAGTTACAGCAAATTTCCTACAAGGGGGTAAGAAATAAAAGCGGAAAATAAAAAGTGGGGAATTTTGCGCGATTTTTTCAATTTCTCAAATTGGGAGGAAATTTGTTCCCATTTTGAGAAATTTTCTCAAAATGACATGACATTTTGACTGATTTTTCGGTCGATATTTCTCAAATTTGGAAAAAAAATTCTCCAAAGGGGCTGTATACTTAAGGTTGAATTGTCCCAAAGAAATTTTTGATTATTTATAATAAAGTGACAAAACCCATTTTCACAGGGTGATTAGTTAAGAGGTTAAACTAGATTATAAGAAAGAAAAACTGGCAAATTTCCCGTTATTTCAGCTGAAACAAAAGACCTTTGCAAAATGTCATTAAAGTAGTAGAAATACACAAGTCCTTAAAATGCCGTTTACAACACATGTTAAATACATTGTNCAGGGGTACCCCACTCCGTCGTCCCACTGTCCTTGCACCAACACTCACACCAAATGACTGTCCATCACTGAGATGACAAACGACTGCCTTTACCATCCCCGAGTTGTTCTCCCTTTGAGCTGTACGCCAATTCACGCAGGCCATCATCGCTGTCATATCATCCAATCTAACTTTCCATCCCGGTGTCGTCTTTGACACCTTTCTTTCTACGTTTGACACCCTTTGATCTGACATGTTCTGTAACCAGGATGCGACTGAGTGGCGTTATCTAAGATTAGTCTATTAGCATACCTAAACATCTCTGACATACTGTAACACAGGTGACATTTCGCTAACACAATATGACTCATACTATGAATGCTACTTTTTTGAAGGCGATAAGCTGTTTTTTTATACAAAATCACTTTTCTGTAGGAAACACTGTAGCAGGCATGTTCACACTGAGGAGGTATGATGCTGTGATGATGATGATGATACATCTGCTGCTACTGTTGTTGCTCTGCTGATGATAAATTTGCTACTGCGACTGCTACTGTTGTTGTTCTTGCTGCTGCTACTGTTGTTGCTGCTGATAAATTTGCAACTACCACTGCTACTGTTGTTGCTGCTGCTGTCGCTGTTGCTGCTGCTACTGTTATTGTTGTTGCTGCTGCAGTTGATGATGATAAATCAGCTGCTGTTGATGATGGTGGTGGTGGTGATGATGATGATGAGTATCGGTACATCAGGATACGATAGCAGGGCCGTATTTGGCTTTTTGGTCCGGGGGGGGGGGGGGGGGTCTAATCACCCTGTGAAAATGGATTTTGTCACTTTATTATAAATAATCAAAAATTTATTTGGGACAATTCAACCTTAAGTATACAGCCCCTTTGAGAAATTGAAAAATTCGCACAAAATTCCAAAATTTCCCACTTCTAATTTTCCACTTTTATTTCTTACTACCTACTACCTTCTTCCGTATTTTCGATTTCCTGGAATAAAAACCACACGTTGGTTTGTGTCTACCCTTCCCACTCTTGGCACCCTTTAGTATTTTACACACGAGCACCTTCTCATTTGAACAAATTGCAAATGTTTTGCCGGACTTGGTCAGGAGGCAGAGGGCGGCACACAAGATAGGCGTGTTTGTGATGTAAACTGATAACACCGATCTATCTGAAGGGATTCCTCGCCGGGAAATCGTGTATGTTGATGTAAGAATTGACTTGTCCATACTTCATTATAAGTTATGTCATTAGCGAGGTTTCGCAAATCTGACAAAACACGAAGTACGAAATACGAAATTGGACTTCGTTCCATGACGTAATGTATTTCAGGAGATGGTTGGTACCACAAATATCGCATGCTGCACTTTACCGCATGTTTGCACTTTTTATTGGTTCATTTTTTTCTCTGCATATTATGTCCTAATGTTTAATGTCTCAACACTTCATTCCTCTTATTGTAAAGTGCCTAGAAATTATTTAATGTCAGGCGCTATAAAAATGTTTTTTAATAATAATAATATTGTTGCAAGGGCGTCTTTAAGCGTATGACATTAGACCGATAGAGTTACGGTGTATATCAAACTTTGGAATTTATCTTTCGTTTCCACTTCGTAGCTACGACGTGGAAATTTAAAAATTCAAGATGCAACATAACCTTCTCGGTCTTACATGATATGCTAAAAGACGCACTGGTAGCAGGGGCATTTTGTGGCAGCAACCATCTCCAGAAATACATTAGGTCCTGGAAATGCAGTTGAATTTCGTATTTCGTACTTCGTGTTCCGTCAGATTTGCGAAACCTCGCTATAATAGGGAGGTTTAGAAATCAAACAATAAACGTAAACTTTACGACAACGTTATTTTTCATACTACACATTCACCAGATTTTATATTGCAATTTCGGTACGAAAATAACGTTGTCGTTAACGTTTACGTTTACCGTTTGATTTCTAAACCTCCCTATTAAGTCATGGAAGGAGTCGTTATTTTGACCCAAAACCGAAAGAAAGGATGCTGGCAATGACAGCCGTCGAGAAAAATGTGCAAAAGCCGACGCGAGCTGCAGAACATCTAATCGATTTCGCTGACCTTACGATCGTAGCACTGATCTCGCCCGAGGAAAATCCGCTGCAGGGTGTTTATATGATTGGGGAACACCTGTGCTACGCCACTCTTCGCCGACCAGCGACTCAAAACCGCCAAAGGCTACTAAGGTCACACGACAGATAAGCTTGGATAAGTTGCATGTGCCGGTATTCATCTATAATCTATCTCCAAAGTGTC
The DNA here is from genome assembly GCA_002633025.1 of Notospermus geniculatus. Lineage (NCBI taxonomy): Eukaryota > Metazoa > Nemertea > Pilidiophora > Heteronemertea > Lineidae > Notospermus > Notospermus geniculatus. The sequence continues at coordinate 362,226 of NMRB01000314.1, read as the reverse complement.
CGACAGTTCAATGCATAAGCCATGCATTGTACGTCATACGCACATAATATTATCAGCACCTGTTTATGACGTACACTGCACGGTGCATGCAACGAATTCACCCACGAAGACCGGCAAACAAAAACACAACATGCGATGTTACGCTATTATTTGTTGACGATCCACGGGCAAAATGCTACCTCCATTTTCATTGGCCGACAAAAATGACGTCTGTCGCACTCAGTGCTCAAATCTTCCTGCCAAAGGACGTCCAAAATTGACGAAAGCTGTTAGCGTACGTGGGAAAACCTGTACTGAATGATCGACGTTCGAATTTTGACAAAGTTGAGACCCTCATCATTCCAGAAAGTGGATCCGTGTGGAAAATTCTCAACGAGAGAGACTGTGCATTAAAATCGCCGGCAGACCGACGAGTTGATCAGTGAAGAGGCAATTTGAATGAGCATCATAAACCTTTATCATTATCGGTGCTATTGATGATTAAAGGAAAAAATATTTGAAAGTACAAAGGGTATTGTTCTGAGGGAAAGTATTTATGTTCAAGGTTATCACTGAATGTGCGGTACGAAATACTGTGTTTCTGTCGCTTTCGCCTCTGTATCGAGTTTTTTTCAGCAGAGGCAGAGGGGCTGACTCGAAAACCGTAGGCTCAACATCCACCGGACTGAAATCTTGGACGTTAATAAAACGACAATGAGGAACCCGCGAACTAACGCCACGACGTGGCGCTGTCAGTGTAAGACCCCAAAATAAACCACTCTGGTTCGATTTCGATTAAATTACACGGCCCTCTTTCATTTTCAAAGTTCTCCATATAGGCCTATTACTGCTTTGTTTTGTCAGAAATGCCACAGGATGTCAATATTGACAACCTGTCTTTTGGGGAAAAGATGTGTAGAAAAATGTACACAGTTTTTTTGACGGCGCGACGTCAACAGATAAAAAAGTGACGTCAGTACGTCATTCGGGTCTTATACTCGCTGCGCCATCTATTATTCCAATTTGTCAAGCGGGTTCCCCATTTACATTGTAAACGATCATTGACAAATAGGCCAACTGTACGTTGGCCATACGTCAAAGTTTCCGTAAGAATTCTTTCGTTGAAGGTCTCGTGATACATAGTAAAACCATAAACTAATAAAAGATACCTTATAAAAGTATTTTTTATTAGTTTATGGTAAAACCTAACCACCGATGGCAACCACCATTAGTAAACCCAACCACCAACGGCAGGTTCCGGGTTCGAACCCCGGCCATGTGGGATTAATCATCCCTGGCTCTTCAGTCCATCGCATTGGACAGTAAGCCGTGGTGCAATATACCTTGTGCCTTTGCAAGGGCAAGTAAAAGACTCCATCCAAGTGAGGAACATGAGTAGTTTGACTTGAGATGGCCTCTTACATACCTACCAGGGCCAATATGATGGCTTCGGCCCTGATCGACAATTCTAAGACAAATACCCAAACACCGACGAGTTCGTGCAAAAATGACCTTTCCAAAGCCAACAACACAACACTTCATTTCTGCTGCACAGCTTGGTGAAGATTTACAGTTCGTTAAGAATCTCAGCCAACAAATCTTAATTCAGCCCCAGAACAGATGAGAAATTAATTGGGGTTGGTACGGTGAGCAACCAGCAAATGGCGACTTGGGTTTAACGAGGCAGATGGTGGTAGTGGGAGACGAAGGTTTAAGCCGGTGTGGTCGACTACATATTTGATGTCGGCTTGATCCGCGGAATATCCATGGCTGACAACGATTTATTCATGAGGTGCCTCATGAAATTCATCTGTTCGTTCTACCATGGTGCTATTTGTTCGGAGAAATCAGCCGTGTGTGGGTGTCTGAGTGTCGATATTAGGCAAGTTAACCATAGGGAGGTTTCGCAAATCTGACGAAACATGAAGTGCGAAATACGAAATTGGACTTCATCATTTCCATGACGTAATGTATTTCAGGAGATGGTTGGTACCACAAATATCGCCTGCTACAAGAGCGTCTTTCAGCGTATGACGTTAGACCGGTATAGGACGGTGTGTACTAACTTTGAAATTTATCTTTCTTTTCCACTTTGTAGGGGAGACCGGGGCTAGTTGTAACAGGGGTAGGTTGTAACAGAGCTAATATTTCCTTGAGTATACGCTGGGAAGGGCTGAGTTTCCTCTTACGTCATCGATGGGGTGTTGCACAAGGCGGTCACTGCTGGTGACATTCGGCAGATTCTCGTCCAAATAGACAGGTCGTGGACAAAAAAAACCTTGTTTTTATTCATTTCATCAGGTGACTGTAAATGTAAACTTTCTTCTGGATGTTTCATATAAGGCATATCGTGTGTCGTTTTTCTGCAATTCCCCTCACAAAAGTACTGCATTCACGGATGAATTTCATGTAGAATGACGCGGCTGTATGGTATCGCGATCCTCCACGGTGTGATTAGCCGAAGTGACATCATTCATGCCATTCAAATTGTGCCAGATATGTCGGTATCCTCACGCGGCACGCGATTCGACGCGAAAAAAAAACACTGCGGGAGCGATGGAAATCGCTCGTCGCGCCCTATATCGTCCTATACTATGGGCGGTTAAAACCGCAAATAAAGGACATCAAAACGAGGACATCGTATATGCAAAACGAGGACATTATATTTGTTGAACGAAGTCAATGTGATGTAGGGCGATGTCTATGTTACATGGCATAGACAAGAAAGTACATAGAATAAACTCTGTGCACAAAGCACAAAGAGGACAGCACACACCACAANAGAATAAACTCTGTGCACAAAGCACAAAGAGGACAGCACGCACCACAACAAGGACGTTACGAAACGAAGACAGCATGCACCACGAAAAGGACGTTGCGAGACGAAGACAACAGGTGGCGCTCGCGTCGCCGTTTTCTCATTGTTGTGAAGTGTTGTTTTCAGCCTGATTTTTTTTGGATTTTTTTTTTAAAACCGTGAATTTCCGTGTACTATGTAGGCGTACAGTAAGATGATAGATAGTAGGTCATCGGCATGAATAATATCGCAACACTGTCTACTTGAAAAACAACAGCTTCCTGAACAGAGCGGTCCAATTCAGCGAATTTCGGATCCTCTCCCGACTGATTAGATTGACACGACCAGCAAAAAATTCTGCGATATTATTCATGCCAATGACCAACCACCTATCATGATACTGTATGCCTATATACATAGAGAACGGAAATTCACGGTTTTTCAAAAAAAAATCAGGCTAAAAAACACTTCACAACAATGAGAAAAGAGCGACGCGAGCGCCACCTGTTGTCTCCGTTTCGCAACGTCCTTTTCGTGGTGCATGCTGTCTTCGTTTCGTAACGTCCTTGTTGTGGTGTGTGCTGTCCTCTTTGTGCTTTGTGCACAGAGTTTATTCTGTGTACTTTCTTGTCTATGCCGTGTAACATAGACATCGCGCTACATCACATAGACTTCGTTCAACAAATACAATGTCCTCGTTTTGCATATACGATGTCCTCGTTTTGATGTCCTTTATTTGCGGTTATAACCGCCCATACACTTCCACATGCATAGGTATTGCAGCACACATTTGACCTGAACTATAGGGTGGGGTTTGTTGTAACACCCTGTTACAACCTGCCCCAAATCTGTTAAAACCTACTCCACTTTTCTACATCTAGGTGTCTAGTTCTTATTGGGCCCTACACCAACATCTTTTGTTGGTGTAGGGGACGCGGGATTCATGGGACATCAATTAGCCAGTGCTAGACTGTATTCGCCCTACTGTTACAGTGTCACAGGATGTGTAAAGTCTGGCAACATCTATCTTCGACCTAAAGGAATGCGGAAGTCATGTAATGTGACAGAGCTTTGCGGTTTGTAATCATGCCTGTCGATCACTTGTGGTCGTTCCCGATTGTTCGTGTTTTCCACCGGTCATTCAATAGCCACAAGTGATTAAAGGTCCGTGGAAAATCCAACGATCAATTTCCTAGCTTCCGCATTCCATTAGGTCAAAGATAGATGTTGCCAGACTTTACAGCCTATACCTTATCTTACTCTCCTAAAAGTGTCCTCAGTAGAGAGATTCTGCTGTTAGGCAATGCAAAGAATGTTACCATCCTTTTATTTTCCAAGATGACTCGAAACTACAAACGGACAAACTACCCCCAACATGTTTTACAACCTACCCCAACACGTGTAACAACTAACCCCGACATTTTTTTAACGGGGCAAGTGGTAACAGTCGACTTTGGACCCATTTTTCAGAGACATGGATAGAGATGGCCGAACTTTGTTTTGTGTACAAGTAACCATTGATATCAAATATTCAAAATACCAAGCAGGTTATAAATACATCCTGTTATAAGGAAGAAATAGGCCTTAAAAGAAAAAGTGTTACAACTAGCCCCGGTCTCCCCTAGATACGAAGTGGAAATTTAATGAAATGGCCAGGGCCATTGTGCTCACCTCTGTGACAAAGTATGAAGTGTGAGTAGCCTGGTGATACACTGAATGGTGAAGGATTAGTGCAGAAACATTGTAACATTTACAACCGATGAGATACGGCCAAAGTCAATTTTTCAAGATGGCCGCCTGGCAGCCATGTTGAAGTCCAATCGAACCGAAATTTGGCATATAAGTAGACGGTACCAAGACACATATTTAGGCACGGTTAAAGCATCCTAGCTACCACTATTTATGAGGTGTGGGTCGAAGTGTCCATTTTTCAAGATGGCTCCCTGGCGGCCATATTTGACGTCGAATCTGCCTGAAATTTACCATACTAGGCAATACCCGTTTGGGGGAACTGCTAAATTCATGTGAGACGCACGCATCACCACGTCATTTGCAGCGCTTGGGGCACGTAATAGCGAGGTTAAGATCTGGTACGACTCCCACTCCCGCTCCGACTCCAAGGTGCTAAAATTCGGGTTTTTCAAGACGGAGATAAATTAACCACCCAGACGGGTTCTATTCGTGAATGAGGTAAACACCATTGCTTTGGAAAACCCCGTTGCATTTGATGTCGTAGTTCCTCCCCCCCCCCCCAAAAAAAACGGAATCCTCTGGAGTCAGAGTCGAGACTCGGAACTTATC
>NMRB01000314.1:331642-348323 GCA_002633025.1 Notospermus geniculatus | reverse complement strand
TCATTGTTGGCTCTTTTAAGACAATATTGGGGATTTGTATGTAATGTCGGAGGAAACCAGATTTTCCTGAGAAAACCTGAGCTGTCAAAGAGAGTCGCCCTCTCTATTGGAATCATGGGTTCGACTGGGAATCAATCACGGGACTTCACTGGTGACAGACGCCGATGTTTGCAATCATCTCCTCTGACACTAAGCAAGTCCATCTCCTCTCTGCTGGACTTCCTCAACGTACACATCCACTATATTGTACAAAAGTCAACACGATGGTGTTACACTGATTACAATCGTCTTACAGTAAAACAAAATTGCACTGCGCACTGCCCTGAGAAGGGATTATAATTATAATCGTTCTGCGAGTTGCCGCCTGACCTCAGCTACCCGTGACGCTCACTACCACTGGCGCTCGCTCGCCTCAAGCATGTCAAGGTGATTATTCATATCATACAACTAAATTCAGCTGTCAATGGGCGTGTTACACACATTGCTGATGAACCAATCACAGACAGGACGTAAGCAAAGTGGACCTAACCAGTGGTGCCACATATCAATACGTTTACTCCTCACCAATCACATCACCGATTACAATGGTGAACCTATCCTTACGTTTTCGTTCGTTCACTTTAGTCCTTTACCTTGTAGTACGAATAGAGAGTTTTCGCAAAGCCCCCGAAACGCCAACGCGAACGCCAAACCCATTGTTCGATGCTACGAAGAGACCACCGAACAAAAGGATAGACGTTCCCGTTGGCGTTTCGGGGGCTTTGCGAAAACTCCCTATTGTCTTTTTGTGACACCCGAAATACTCTGTTATACATGTAGATGGGAAAGACCGCACGGTGTTTTTTGCAGGTGTCAATACTGACCCGACATACCGGTATGATACATCTGTTTTGTTATTACTACATAGGCCTATAACATGCATCCTGAAGAAATCAGGTCCTCTTAGCTTAGCTCCCTAACTCGCACGCACGCACGAGTTAGGGAGAGTTAGGGAGCAAAGCTAAGAGGACCTGATTTCTTCAGGATGCATGTTTCGTGATTTATGGCGGATCCAAAATAAAGAGGGCGCCACATGTTTCGTAATCTTTATTTGCGGAGAGTAGGCCTACCTGTATCTCTCAGTCGATGTCTCAGGAAGGGTCCTGTGAGCAAAACGATCACAACAAATATTCAGTTCTTCGTTTTTCTAAATGATACTTGAACTCAGCAGGACCAGGACAAAAACTTCGCACAAGTCAACTCAACTTTGAGTAGGAAATTTAGGTGTAGTGCGGGTTTACACTACGGCCTGCATCTGCGTCCGTCGACGCCCGTTGAGCCGTATCGGTTAATGTCGTCCTGTGTATAACAGAAATATACCCAGGTTCAATGTCGTCCCACAAAACTATACCCTGGGTATAGTTCAATCTACAAAAGTATACCCAGTACCTTACTTCCGAGCCTAGGTACGAGTTAGGAACGGATTTCTCGTGATCAACAGGACTGCGCGCGATTGGTACATGTACTTCTGTCGTATACCTGGACAAATGCGTGACAAATGCGTGAATTGAAAACATGTTTTTCGACTTGTCATGCTTGTGGTCATGTGACGTTTGCGAGAACAATCTCGCCTTCAGGTGCTGTATCCAATCCTGGGTACACTTTTGAAGCTCGACGACATTGAACCTGGGTATAGTTCGATTTCTGTTATACCCAGGACGACATTAACCGATTCGGCGCCCGTCCACGACGGACATCGCCATGTAACCGAAGATGGAGTGCATGACTTAGATGGGATTTTACACTGATGATTCCGTTTGCTGGCTCGGTTCGGCTCTTTCAGACAACAGAGACAGCAATTGCTCAAACTTGACTAGTCTATCCTTTCGTCTCACACCCGCACCCTTCGCGCCCCAGAGCAACCTCAAATGCAAATCGGTCCTGAATACATCCAAAAGGTCCGAGTCCACTTGCAACTTCTCCACAATAGATTGTCCTTTTATTCTGTACAAGCCGCACTGTTCCGTAACGATTCTTGCAGTATCAAGATGCGCCAAAATCATGTCCATACCCTGGTGTGGGTCGTTTTCCTCCCAAGAGGTCAAGGTCAAAACTGTGTCAAGGTCACGCTCCAGAAGTTCGACCAGGGGAATGATGTGAGGGATACAGACGTTCTGCAGCGGCAGGGCAGCAGTGCCCTGGTTCAGGGAGTGCATCAGGGGCCGTAGTTTCATCTTGTAGAGGTAGGTGTCGTCGCTGAACTGTTGAGTCAGGGCGAGCCATGTGTGTCGGAGGCGGAGAACCTGAATAAAAAAACAAAAGGGTAATTCAACGATCAGAAAACGCCGGTGTAAGGTTTTTCAGAGTTTCCCCATATGTGAGATTATCTCACGGAATAAGCTGCGATTTGACAATAGGGGACACACAGAGAAACGTGTCGATCTATCTGCCTATTATGTTTCCAAAGCAACAAGGGACACACTGACACACAGGAACACTGGCAGATATAACACTGGTGTAAGGTTTGCAAAGTTTCCCCATATGTGAGTGTTACATTCCTATTGTCTGACGGAATAAGCTGCGATTTGACAATAGGGGACACACAGAGAAACGTGTCGATCTATCTGCCTATGTTTCCAAAGCAACAAGGGACACACTGACAGACAGAAACACTGACATATGTAACGCCGGCACGATGGGCCAAACGCATAAATAAGCATAGGCATCCCAACGCAGGGCTTTGGTCTCGCTTCTCTTCATGAGCTCGCACACAAAGTGTTGAACTCCCTACGCAGTTGTGTATCGCGCCGCCACAGTTTACCCGCTCTCCACAACTGCTTCACTTCGTAGAAGTCGCCGCGTTTGGTCAAAAGATGGCGTCAAGCCTGGCGCGAGTTTTATAGCCTATCAGCACACTGCTTCAGAAATCTTTCGCCCGTTGGAACGGATGTTCTTGCGCTGCCATGGCTACTAGATCACATGATCCGCTCAGTCAATGAAAAAGTGCCTCACGCCAACTTGGTTAGGGGTTAGTGCTCAGCGCTCTCATTGGTCAACTCTCAGCGCACCTGCTAACAAAACATGGCGACTTCAAAGTGAAGCGGTTGTGGAGAGCGGGTTAACCGAAGGGGGCGGCTCACAACTGCGTAGGGAGTTTAACAAATTGTATGAGTGGGGCGAGGTAAAAATCACTACTGTGGGGGGATTTCTACCGAAAATGCACATCAAACAATTCTGGTCGAAGGGGGTCAGCCATCCCCGCAAAGTCAACATGAATTTAGGCCTATTTAACTTCCTGGCTCACTACATATGTGTCAATGATGTACGATTCATTCAACAATGCATGATTACCACGATTTATTTGTAACAATTAACTTGAATAATAATTATGTTTACATGTGCCACATAATAACACCGATTAACTCCAGCAGTTGATTTTGTTCGACGAATCGCTTCATGACGAACGTGCCATCGTACAACTTTTTATAGGCCTACACAATCATGAATATCTGGTAGGTGCAAGAACGTAGCCAACGTGTATAGAATTAACAGAGAACTGATTTGTGTTCACAAGTTGAAGTCACGCAGGACGCTTTCTCCCCGAGAGTTGAATGAGGCGCATAATGCTATTGGATACGACTCACGTCATCGATTTGAAACCGACCAATCAGATTTACGTTGTATTGGTTCCCGATACCGCCGCTAGGGGCAGAAGGCATCGGTATTGGCGGGCATCTTATTCCTTGATTTACGATCTACCCAATTTAATAGGGAGTTTTCGCAAAGCCCCGAAACGCCAACGCCAACCCAAACCCATTGTTCGATGTCACGAAGAGAGACCGAACAAAAGGACAGACGTTCGCGTTGGCGTTTCGGGAGCTTTGCGAAAGCTATATAATATCTGCGCATTTAAACCTGCATTTCAGACCCAGTGCGTCAGAAACTTTATCACAGTCTACAGGCAACTTTATGCATTCACATGTAGGCCTACCTGGGGAAGTTCCAGGCCATCCATGACTGCAGCAAATCCCAGCAAATTTCCGACGTTACTCTTCAACTCCAAGGCGACTTTGATCCACTGACGTATCATCTGGGATCTTTCCGCGAAGGTGTGGCAGGTCAGTATCGACAGGCCAACAAGCATCCGGAGGCAGTGGTACCTGAATAGGAAAGATACAGAACTACAGGACTGCAGTGATGTAACAGTGTAGAGGTTCTTCACGTGACGTCACATCTCCATGACGACACGATGCCGCCGTATTTGCCGTCTAAATGTCAAGCGACGTCACGGCACGAACACAGCGTCAACACACAGATCGTGACGCCAAAATGTCATGAGGTGATAGTTTTGACGTCGTCGCCGGCCATTTGACGGCCAAAATGGCCGATTCTTTGCAGTCACGTGACCGTTGTGACGTCAGTGAAGAACCTCTGTATTCAACGCACAGGCGTACCGTAAAGCTAGGCGCACACAGACGAAAATGGCTCAGACTTTTTTGCACAGCCATGCCACCAAATTTTGCAGTTTGCGCCTAAGGCACAGCCATATTCGAGGCTGCTGCTGCACCCCAGAGGCGGATCCAGGATTTGGAAAAAAGGGGGCGCCCTGTGCTAGGAACATAGGAATTTGCCCCGATTTCAGAATTTCACGGTCGATTTTACAGATTTGTTGGCCAAAAGGGAAGGTGCGCGCCCCTCTGGATCCGCGCCTGCACCACGACTTAAACCTCCTGAACACTTGCAGCCAAATAATACGCACCTTTCAAGAACATCCTGCCGGAGTTGGTGACCTTGAGGCAAGGTCAAGTGCTCCAAACCCGAGGTCACGTTCATACCAAGGTCACTAGTCCCAAGGACATTTAACAACTCAATGTCCAGCTTAGTGAGATGCTCCGCTAAGAGTTTCGCCGAGTTTTGCAAGATTGCTGTCTTTACGTTGAAGATGCAGGCACTGTCGAGGGGTTTGTTGTCGGGGGGAAGAAGACGTGTGGTCAGATCGAGTGGGCTGAATTGCGACGCCGGATCCGTCTCCGGAACTTTCATTTCGACCTGGACGGTGAGCGTCCCGGTCACTTCTTGCACAACCAAGGGGCGGTGGCGGGAAATCCGACTCCCAGAGTGTTCAATACTTCTCTCCACCTCCTCCCCCTCCACACCGTCTCCATTTGCCGACTCCCTCTTCCGTTTCTCCTCCACCATAATAGAGGGCGTTGCCTTCACCTGGGCGTAATCTGAATAATCAGCGTCATCGTCTTCCCACAATGCCTTGTTCCGAATCTGAACCACTGGGCGCTGCTTGTAATACTTTATCGACGGGACACGACTAGGTTTCGGTGGGGGAGCATTACTGAGGTTCGACTCGGAACCAGTCGGAACGGTCGCTAAATTCGACTTCGGGCTGACTTTCAAACGGTTTTGGTCCTCAATGCACAGGTTCGGGTCACTTCCCGAACGGAATCGGTTCGCGCTGCGCAACGGTTTCGGTATGACGTTGTCGTAGGTGTTATCACCGGTGTCCCTTTCTGGCGTGACCGTGATTCGCGGCGGATAATCTGTGAATGACTGTGGGTGCGGACTCAGAGACCGCGCCCGCGACGACTCCGCGCGAGATTCCTGATACAGTGAGGGCTGACTCGTTCGCCTCACGGGCGGACCCTTTCGCCCCATGTTAGGACTATTCCTCGGACTCGACCTGGGGCTGTTACTCGGGGACAAACTGTGGATCTTCGCCGCCCTTGTCGACTGATAAATCGGAGAATTTTGATTGAAATACTGCGGCACAGGAACTTCGTGTTGCCTCGTGTCGAACCCCTCCATCACCCCGTGCCCATTTGTCCGCGCAACGGGGTGTTTGATGATGGCACCTGAGGTTTTCGAAATTGGTCTCCTACACGTTACGTAAAAGTTGATAAGTCCTGGTACACTGTCAAATAAATCGTCCTCGAACTGGTATTTCATTTTTGTGTACTTCCCAGTCGCTTCAACTTGGCGGTTCACCATAAAATGTAACACTGCACCTCGCCATTTTGATGTCAAGACGTAGTCTCCTGGATTCGAAATAGAGTTACGGACGAGAAAGTCTCCGTCGTCTCTCATCTCGGCCTCGGCCTTTTCTCGCGTGATGTTGCCATGGTACCACGGGTGGGCCTCGATGTTGAAGGACTGCTTCGGCGAGGACATTATGTTCGGCGTTGATTTGGTCACGCTGAGTTTGGCATAGTCGGGGTAGGCCTCGGGATAGAAGCTGAAAGAAGACGGACTCGCATTATACAAAAAACAAAGATGGCAGCTCCTGCCTTTCAACGGTAAAAGCAGGAATCATTTATGGAAAGGCAAAAACATGAAGGCCTACCTCCACTTTCGATCAGCGGGCAGTGTTTCCGCTGGAGGGGGTACATGGGGTATGTCCCTCCTTAAAACATCAAAATTTGTGTTTTTGACCATGAATTCCGTCAAATTTTCTCTCCCCCCCCCCCCTTTAAAACTTCCTGGCAGAAACACTGGCTGGGATGTGTTCGTTAGAAGTAATAGCTCAATCCTGCACTGAGGTGCATTCTTATGTACAAAATGGCCATTTCTTCAAACCTCCACACTCCTGCAGCTCACTGATGGGAAGAATGCCTTTTACAGGGTTGCCATTCAAATTATGAATTTCTTTCTTTTTGAACGATTGGTCAAGTCCAATCGGCCCAAAAAGAATAGAATATGGTGTGTTTCAGGGAGGACAGGTTGTTACATATCCACATGTACTTACACCCCCGAACTGCCGCGTGTAAAATGGGCCGTTTTAGCCCGGGGTTTTAGCCCAGTGATTTCGCGTACGAAAAAAAAAGAAATTCGTAATTAAAATGGCAAGCGTGTTTTACCTTGGGAGAACAGCGGCGTTGGGTCGATCTGTGCGCACATCGGCAAGCTAATCACTAAATGACGGAAAATTTCAGCTTCGAATGTTGTGTATCACTGAAGCTTTCGCAAACATCGGAGAACCGTATACAGCATGTCAGGCTAGGCCTGCATTGAACTCCAGCAACAGAATGTGGGCCAAGTGATATTCCCATACCACGAAGTTTACAACTCTCTATATACAACTATGTGTAATTGTTATCTATGAATGTAACATTAATTAATTTTTTGCATCACTATGCATAACACGCGTCCATGCCATAAACTAGGCCTAGGAGTGCGTGATGACTTTATTATCTGTTTCAAATCGGGTGTCCCCCGGTTTTAGGCCTGGATATTTTCTCCAAGAACCATTCCATCTCCAATCATACCAATGGTTTGAGACTGAAGGTTGTAGAAGTGTAAAGTTTCTTCACTGACGTCACAACAGTCACGTGACTGCAAAGAATCGGCCATGTTGGCCGTCAAATGGCCGGTGATGACGTCAAAACTATCACGTCATGACATTTTGACGTCAGGATCTGTGTGTTGACGCTGTGTTGATGCCGTGACGTCGCTTGACATTTTGACGGCCAATATGGCGGCATCGTGTCGTCATGGAAATGTGATGTCACGTGAAGAACCTCTATCTATAGTGTGCGGGTTTTTTTCGGGGGCACCCTGTATTGCAGGATCATTCAAAACGTAAGTTCTAAGTACTCATGCAAGTCTTATAATCGTCGGAAGCAGGTGTCCAATTAGATTAAGACTTAGATAACAAAATATTACAGGAAGTTAGATGATTAAACTTATATAAAGTCAAGTGCTCAGGAACTAGGATTGCCCGACGCCCAAGTGATGAGCGATTTTTTTTCATGATAGAATGAAAATAAGGAAGAAAATAAAATGAAGAGATTGAACAGAAAATGTTAAAAAAGCATTGACAATTCTGCACGACTGGATTTTAGGGACCGTCTCAAAAATACCTTGAAGCCAAAGAAGTGTAATTTTTTCACTTCTGTCTTGACCCCTTCCCCCTGCTCAGAAGTGAAATTTCGGCATCTAATTGGCTTCACGATGGGTGGTATTACACAAGTCTTATTAAAGATGTTGGGTTAGGGGAAAGGGACCTAACAAGTTGTTGATTAAAAAAACAGTTTGACTGACTTTAAGAACAGTATCCAGAGCAGTCTTGGTATTATATGTAAGAGTTGACCTCAGTATCCCCCCCCCCCCATAACATTTATAATGAATGTAGTTTTTTTCATTATTTCTCTATTTTGAAGAAAGATGTAACTGTATTTTTTTTGAAATTCCATGAAGCCAATTTTTTTTCAAGAAGTCAAATGGTGACCATGAAGTTAGCAACCCCCTCCCCCTAGTGAAATAATTACACTTCTTTGGCTTCAAGGTATTTTTGAGACGGTCCCTTACCTGTTCGAGTGAACTGCGGGAGCAGTGGTCCCCGAGTTTCGGCGGATTCCCGTTTCTGGAAATACATAGTAAAACAAACTTTGCTGTCACGGCTGCATAGCTTAGGTATGAAAAAGCTTCTTTTTCGATTTGCTTACGGGACCCAGTTAAAATTTTGTATAATTATTTAGCGCAAGAATTTGTTTTTCTCTGCGACACCCAAAGATGAAGAAAATTAATGGCCGTGAACATTGGTCACTTTTTTCCAACATTCAGACATGTCAGAGTCACAACACCATGCCGGCGCCACTCTTCAACCCAGGGACTACGTTGTCGGCGAATTGACCCGATATACTAAAATGCATTTTTGTAGTTCGTCTTACTGCTGCTAGGTGGCTCCCTTTACGTCGGCAGTCAAATAACGCCATTGGACACTGCTATGCAAATCTTAAGTAAAGGCATTTGCTAACTTTTATGAATACCAACCAATGGGTCATATGAATAAAGACCAGCAAATGCTTTTAGCTGGATTTTGCAGGACAACCCATTGTGTATGCCCGAATAATGATAAAGTCCAATGATAAAGTCAGTACCAAAACTTCCCACCACTGCTTTCACGCCAGACGACCAGTTTTATACTCAGGGATGTACATGCAATACTGTAGTGTGCCAGAAAATTGGTAACCTTTCCAGCTACCCTGCCCCCCCCCCCCCGGGCTCTCGGTCTAGAAGCGAAACCTACCTATCAACACGATGTTATCCATGATATAGAATACTTTGAAAACGACCAGAAGGAAATCGCTTCACCCACAACAAAATTTACCACAAAGACTGCAGAATAAATGCGAAATCCTATTCGAAAGAGGAGGCCACAGTTCCTAGACGTTACACACGTCAGCCTAGGCAAGGGCCTACTCGCCACCGTTTCAGAAGAGATCCATCGTCTGTATCTCGTGCCAGTAGCATGGATCACAGTATTTTCAACTAGAATCCAGCTACTGAGCCTCCCGGCTGAGCCTACCAACAGTTGTGTGTTGTTACGTTCAACATCAGCAACTTGAAAGTTTCCTGCTGGCTGGCTTAGCTTCAACCAACAACAACACCATCAGTTTACGCCAGAGAAATTCCACGTGCCTCTAACAGGTGTTATCAAATCACAGTTCGAGCACATTTTCAGGATAATTATACCGTCGAAGTGAGTACGGAAAATAAGAAGTGGAAAATTTTGGTATTTTTTGCGAATTTTTCAACTTCTCTAATTGGGGTAAAAGGCTTTTCCCATTTTGAGAAATATCGCCCGAAAACTCAGAGAAAATGTCATCATGTCATTTTAAGAAAATTTCTCAAAATGGGAAAAAAATTCTATCCCAATTTGAGAAATTGAAAAATTCGCAAAAAAATCCAAAATTTCCCACTTCTTATTTTCCACTTTTATTTCTTACTTCCTTCGTGAACTTCATCATCCTAGCCTGGTTTAAACTTCATCCAATCCTCCCTGCTGATCGGAGGACGGAAAACGCAATTTCATTTTCAAGTTCCCGAAGATGGAAAATCGTGTAACTTAGGGAGACCATGACTTCTGTTGGGCCTGGTTTAACGTAATACATTAAATCAGGCCCAACAGAAGTCATGGTCTCCCTAGCTGTCTTTTGTACGGAAAACACTGAGATATGGGGAACATTAGAAAACGTTACACCGTTGCAAACATTAAATTCGCTGAACAGGCTAAAAGCGAGGTTTCGCAAATCTGACGAAACACGAAGTAGAAATACGAAATTGGACTTCATTTCCATGACGCAGTTACCTAATTTCAGAAGATTTCTAATTTCCAGTATTTCAGGAGATGGTTGGTACCACAAATATCGCCTGTGCAATAGCGTCGTTTTGCGTATGACGTCAGACCGATAGAGTTACGGTGTATATTAAAACTTTTAAATTTATCTTTCGTATCCATTTCATATCTACGAAGTGGAAATTTAAAAATTCAAGATGCACCATAACTCTCTCAGTCTTAGGCTACATGATGCTAAAAGACGCACTGGCAGCAGGGACATTTGTGGTACCAACCATCTCCAGAAATACATTAGGTCCTGGAAATGAAGTTGAATTTCGTATTACGTACTTCGTGTTTCGTCAGATTTGCGAAACCTCGCTAAAATAAGTGGAAATTTAAAGCGACGTTGTCAGTTGAATGTGGATTAAATGCTAAATAGAGAACACCTTACCCTCTATCACACCACGAATCCACAATGTGTGTGTATGACATTCCCAACAGACCGAAAATGACCCACCGAAAACAAATACAAAATGTATAGATTACTTTCAATTGTTGCGTTACAATGATTACTATCTAAAACCAATCTCTCGCATAACTGACCTACATTTCTTTACAGCGACCATATTCAGTGTCCACTCTGTGGTTGACAATGGTATGTTACCCCTCGGGTCAACTGAACGGGGTCGGGTTTCATGCAGAGAACCACTCTGAAACAGACCCGAGTCGACGTTCATTGCCTGACGTTATGACGTCGTTCGGACTCTGATATATTTGGCTGACATGTTGATGACGTCATTGACGCAACAATGCCTTGCGCTGTGCCAGTGCTCGGGAACTCCGCATTTTTGCAATGCCCGTGTATTATTACGAATCATTCGAACTACTTCACGTCCTTGGCAACAGACCAACCAAGCATCTTGCACATCAGGAGCACGAGGAGGGAGCGATCAGCATCAGAAACTGTTGCAAAACGTGAGCAAATCGCCATTAAATCTATTCCTTTGGGCCATATCGTGTTATAGGTCACCCTATTATGACGTCACTACATAAGGAACCATGGCAACCAAGTTTTGCATCCTGGTCCCTAGTAACGAAGGATTCTCCAAAGAACAAAAAAATTTGACGCAAATATAGACCTAGAAGGGATGAACGTGCCTAGATAATACTCGTGAAATAGGTCACCTACAGTACATTTTCTAATTGAAAATACATGCAAAGGTGACTTATTTCACGAGTATATATAAAGACACTGAAGGATTCCCAATGAACTAAAGATCGACACCAAGGAAGGGACTGACGTGCCTATATAATACTCGTGAAATAGGTCACCTACAGTACATTTTCTAATAGAAAATACATGCAAAGGTGACTTATTTCACGAGTANATGTGTGTGTATGACATTCCCAACAGACCGAAAATGACCCAACGAAAACAAATACAAAATGTATAGATTACTTTCAATTGTTGCATTACAATGATTACTATCTAAAACCAATCTCTCGCATAACTGACCTACATTTCTTTACAGCGACCATATTCAGTGTCCACTCTGTGGTTGACAATGGTATGTCACCCCTCGGGTCAACTGAACGGGGTCGGGTTTCATGCAGAGAACGTACCAGTATTCCTGGTTCCAATCTTTGCCGCGCCGTCCGCGGCGCCACTGTCCGGTCCATGCACAGGGACTTGAGGCATGCATTGCAGGGGTGTTGCGTGTGTTACAGAGGTTTGAAGGAGCACATACCCCGGTAATAACACCCCCCCGAGTAATGCCACGGTCTAGTAATGTATACCTCGGAGATATTTTTTCAAAAAAGATGAAGTGGGCGTCCCCAAAATCGAGAAACCCTCCCCCCCCCCCCCCCGACGAAGTCACTTCGTCTTTTTCGGCATCAAAACAATTTTGAGACGGCCCCTAAGCAGGGGGGGGCTACTCCATTTTTCGTTGGAAGTGAGGACAAAACGTCGAAAATCGGGACATCCTTACCAGCGAATGTCAAGTGGTGTGAAGAGATGGTCAAAGACGAGAATTTGGCAAAATCAACACGAAGTCGCTCGGGAAATGCTCCTGTGACCAGCGGAGCAGGATGTAAGTGAAGAGCCGAGGTCAGCGAGAGCGTCAGAGGATGTGTGTTTACTCATTTATGAACCGTGCTATTTAGATCAGCACTCGTCATAAACGCAAGTGGTTTCAATTACATTTTCTGGGTCACTGGCGGGGAAGTCCGCGTAACCGTGTTACCACATGCACCTCGGGTAATTTCCGGATGGGCGAGATTGACATCATGCAATTAGGCTACACTATTCATAAAACAAAAGTGAAATTCATTCCAAACAAAAACCATATACGAGTACCCTTTAAAGTTACAAAAGTTAAAGTTTGGGTTTATTGTCTGATATCAACTACGGTAGAGGTTCTCATCCGACTTTACACTTTAATCCCAGTCTATCCTGAAATCTTTCAGTAGAATTTAGATGAGCTGCTCATTCAGCGCTAAAATCCATTGCCAGAAATCCCCGACACAGCCATTCCTGCAGAGGCAGCACTGCTGTTGGTCACATGATCAACCCAGCCAATCACAGCGCAGCAATGGCGGCCCCCACAACGCAGAGAACAAGAAGAAAGGTGATCGATTTTACGGCACTTAATAGTGTCAATCTGCCTTATTCAAGCCGGGTATTCAAGGAGGAAAAAGGACAGAGAAGTTCGCCAGAACGTTAGTGAAGACCTGTGGCGAACATTTCCGACCGGTACCCATAGCCATTTATACACCTGGGTGGAGAGAGGCCAGTGAGGCAAAGAGACTTGCCCAAAGTCTCACGCCCAGTGGAATCCGTGACCGCTAGTCGGAGACCCGAACCACTACACCACCGGACTCCTTTATCATGACAAATTTGATAAGACTTTTCCAAAAGAATTCGCCACGCCCATTTAAAGGGCCACTGTATTTCTTCTATATCCTGTGTTAAACATACCCGCGTTAAGGGAGACCTCTATTGACAATATGGAGTTTTCGCAAAGCCCCCGAAACGCCAACGCGAACGTCTGTCTTTTTGTTCGGTGCTTGGAGGGAGGAAGGAATATTCAAGTTCGGTGCTTTCTTCGTGGTATCGAACAATGTGTTTGGCGTTCGCGTTGGCGTTACGGGGGCTTTGCGAAAACTCCCTATACCGCTTATCCACCTCGCCAGAATAACTCTCGTTCATAGGTGATACGCCACAGATGCATTGTTATCGTACATTCTCCAACACTGGGGCGAAAAGCAGAACTACAGTATGTATTGGAGAATGATACAATCACCGCCGGTGGCGCCGGCTGTCCACAAAAGCGGCAATATCGTGCCCCTTTAAGTACCAGGAGACCGATTCAACGTTTGTGCTGCCATCTATCGATGACAATATAAGAAACAACCACTTACTTTTCTCAAACCTGTCCCTCAACATGACGAGACTGGTCACAATCCTCGCCCGGTGGGCGCCGTTCGTGATCCCGAGTTCCAGGACGTCCTTCTCGCTCAGATGCAGGATGGCCTAAAAAGAATTTTGGAATAAGCCTTTAATATACCGTACTGTGATATACCCAGGTTGCTGAAAGAGTTGTGTGAGATGGTTAAACTCCCTACGCAGTTGTGAGTCGCGCACCCTTCGGTTTACCCGCTCTCCACGACTGATTCACTTCGTAGAAGTCGCCGCGTTTCGTCAACAGAATGGCGTCAGGGCCTGGCGCGAGTTTTACAGCCTATCAGCACGCTGCTTTCAGAACTCTTTGGCTCGTTGGCAACGGATGTTCTCGTGCTACCATGGCTATACTCGATCACGTGATCCGCTCAGCCAATGAATGAAATGGTCCATGGACCATGTGCTCACCCGTTTGAACAGTGTAATGACAGAGAGAGGTGCATGTCAGTTATGAGCAATCTGGGTCAAGTCATTCCCAAGTTGCAGGACTTCAATGATTTTGGGGTTATGCCACCTGGCGGCCATATTGGATGTCCGATTGGGCCAAAACTTCACATGCACATAAAGGTCATCTAGAGGGAGCCACATGGCACATTTGAGCGCTCTGGGTCAAGTCGTTCCTGAGTTATAGCACATTTGATGACTTACGGGCTACGCCACCTGGGGGCCATATTGGAAGTTTAATCAGGCCGAAATTTGACGTGCTTGTAAAGGTCATCAAGAGGGAGGTAAATATCAAGTTTGAGCAATCTGGGTCAAGCCGTTCCTGAGTTTTAGCACTTGGATGATTTTCAGGTTACGCCACCTGGCGGCCATATTGGATGTCCGATCGGGCCGAAACTCGGTATTTTTGAAGGTACCCCTCTAATACACGTTTATGCAAGATATGAAGACTCTCGGTGAAATAATTAAGAACTGCGGCAGGTTCGTTACTTTTATCGAACTTTGACCTCTGTGACCTTGAAAAGTAGGTCAAACCAAAAACCCGTTACATATGTTATGTATCCTAATTAGATACACCTATGATAAAAATTTGGAGATGATCCAGTCATT
The DNA here is from genome assembly GCA_002633025.1 of Notospermus geniculatus. Classification (NCBI taxonomy): domain Eukaryota; kingdom Metazoa; phylum Nemertea; class Pilidiophora; order Heteronemertea; family Lineidae; genus Notospermus; species Notospermus geniculatus. The sequence goes on along the minus strand of NMRB01000314.1, from coordinate 333,759 downwards.
AGTTAAGGAGTTATTGCACTTTTTGTGTTTTTGGTTTTGGCCACCTGGAGGCCAAGCCAAGAATCGAATCTGACCGAAACTTGGTGTCATAGGTCATATGACCTAGGGGTATATATGTACCAAGTTTCAGATCAATAGCTCCAGCGGTTACGAAACGTGCCCTGCTAACGGACGACGACGACGGACGACGACGACGACGGACGACGACGGACGACGACGGACGACGGACGCTGACTGACGACTATAGCTCACGGGTGAGCTAAAAAGTGTCTCAGGCCAGCTTGGTTACGGGTTGCTCGGTGCTCTCAATGGTCGACTCTCTCAGCGCCATCTGTTGACCAAACGCGGTTTACGAAGTGAAGCAGTTGTGGAGAGCGGATAATCCGAAGGGGGTACGGTACACAACTGCGTAGGGAGTTTAGGAGATACTCAGATGGCCTGAAAAAGATCTTTCTCTCTGAGTGCTGCCATCTATCAAGTCACGACGTCACTAACGGTACTTTACAGTAACGTCTTGAAAAACCTTGCGCCGCGGCCCGATCCACAAACAACTCTCAAATATTCGCAAAAACAACTCCTAAATTCTGAGTGACAAACGACCAATAAGATCCTCTTCCTTTTACTGTTCATACAGACACGTGGCAATGTGTTTCATGAATAAATAGACTGATTACACTTGGGACGAACTGAACAAATAATGGTGGATATTATCAGAATTAAGTATCGAGGCGAAATGAGTCATCAGAGGTTCCGTCGCGACATCTGAAATGTAGCCAAATGATGCTGTGTTTGGACACGAACCAAGTAAGCCGTGTCCAGATTCCGCCCACGATAATCATCTTCTGATATTAAGATGGCGTCGCGGCCGAGACGAAAGTGATTGTAACGACACAATCTGCAATATATATTCCCTACTTCGTTCTCGTTGTCTCTAGTTTCTCTGCCGGACTGACCCCCTGGAGTGGTTACATGCTCACTCTTGTACGAAAAAAAAACGGGCCAAGACCTGAAACCAATGACACAGACCTCGCTGTGGAAATGTCCCCCGATATGTGATGTCCCCCAGCAATACATTTACGGATTAAGCGGCATCATTGAATTGGACTCTGGAGAGACCAAGACCCTTAAATCCTGTGACAAACAATGCAGGGGGACATCAGAAAGACGGGGACATTAGATTCTATCACACCGGCGCCCGAAGCGCGGGAAAAGTGAGAGGTAGATCAGCTCCGATTCCGACACCGACTCGGACATGTCGGATCCGTGCGACTTAAAATTGTGATTTTTCAAGTGGCAACGGCGACGGCGCCCGAAGCGAGGCGCGAAAACGACGTCACTTACTGGCTGCGCCATCTGTAGCCGTGCTAAGAATTAACGAAAACACGGGGATTTCGAAAAAACCGGTGAGCTTGCCGTGTTTCAAAAACCCACGTTTTTCAGACACGGGTTTCTTGAAGCCAAGTGTAACATCTGTGAGTGTTTCTGTAGCTCAGTGTTCCCCAACAATAGACACGGCCTAGAATGGTTATTGTTGGGTTAGTTGCCGCTTAATCCGTCAGGAGGGAAAAAAAGAAAAACACAGAAATACGGGGAACACTGATCGACGTTACACCGGCAATTCATAGGTGTGACTGCAAAAAAACTCGGGGATTTTGTTGTGTGACCAAGGTTTATATGTCAGTTCATGATGACGCAACTGAGAAAAAAGCAGCCGGTATGCGAGTGTTAAGGGGCCCAACTCATTCACGGCCTTACTTATTGCTCTCAAATGTCGGCCGTTATCTCTTCAAGAGATGGATGATGAGGCACAGGTTCTTGTGGTTCGATACTATACTAGGGGACCACCGGTCCTGACACACTTCACTGAGAATGTATAGAAAAACAAAAGGTATGACACTTCGCAAACTAGCACCCCGACCTCGCCACTTCAAACCGCCGTCAAATCTTTATTTCCCAACCGATTGCCACGATTTTTGGCACGAGTGATCTCCGATATATATATTCCACAATGAACACAACTTTAATGAATGACTTTAATCCTAAATCCGGTGATTTTGATCGAGAATTCCGATCACCAGCGAAGACACACACAACCAAACAGGAAGCGAGAGAGAGCA
>NMRB01000314.1:316151-327150 GCA_002633025.1 Notospermus geniculatus | reverse complement strand
GCGGTTTTCACAGGCATAGGGATAATTAACACGCCATGTATTGTTAAACCATCGAAGGATTATCCAAAACCCTGTGAAAACCGCTCCGGCGCCGCAAACCGCAGCGGAATCCGTTGTAGTTAAAAACAGCGCACATTTGCGGCAAAACTCAATGCGTTAGGGGTGTTTTTAAAGTCGACTGAACCAACGCTGTCGACTCGTCATTCAGTCAGGACAGGCGATTTTAACAGACACCCCTAAAGGGCGGCGCACACGAGCGACAATTTTGACCGATTTGTCGGCCGACTTGGCTTCCGACCGCCAAAGCGACAAGATTTGGCGCTTCTGATTGGCTGATGTCTAGTCGCGCCACCAGTCTCGTCGGCAGTCGCCCAGATTTAGTCGCTCGTGTGCGCCGCCCTTAAGGGCAGCGCACACGAGCGACAATTTTGACCGATTTGTCGGCCGACTTGGCTTCCGCCCGCCAAAGCGACAAGATTTGGCGCTTCTGATTGGCTGATGTCTAGTCGCACCACAGTATCGTCGGCGGTCGCCCAGATTTAGTCGCTCGTGTGCGCCGCCCTTTAACGCATTGAGTTTTGTCGGAAATGTGTGCTTGCGTTTAGGGAACACATGCAGAATCAGACCCTGTGATATAAAAACTGCACCGCTCACCGCAAACCGCGGTAGTGGAAAAAACGCATGGTAGACAACACTCACTGTTTTCCCGTCGTGGTAATTTCTCCTGAAGACCTACAGTAGGCCTAATCCATGCCATCTACTTGGAAAAGAATCCTCAGGTCTTCCGTCGGATATCACCACATTCTCGTCGCCAATATTCGTTAAGCTTACCTTTGCTCGCTCTCACGTCTGTCAGTGGTTGTTGTCGGCGAGGGCGTACAGCCGAGCCCAAACAGATTCACTCCATCTTTTCATACGCCGTCTATCAAAACACACAAAAACGTTTTAAGAATGGCCGCCCGGCTGGCCACACGTCTATTGAAGCGACGACGGTAACAGTTCACGAGTCCTTTTTTTAGAAAAAAATTTGTGGAATTCATCTGTGAATGAATAAGAATGAAGAATGGCATGAATGGTGTCCATATCCAAACTAGGTGACAGATATAGTCTTTTTGTGGTGAGTTAAAAATAAGCGTCCCCACAAATAGAATGGTTTGCTGGACGTGACACCCCCCGGGGTGACTGAGGGGTGTTCTCCGAGGTTGGATGGAACGGTGTGACAGGAATTGTCATCCTGATCTAGCAAAAGTAGGCGCATGTCGCAACCGAGGAAAGGGTTAACGCCCTTACAACACAATAGCTGAAATGGAATGACCAGTGATGATCATCTAGGCCTACATGTATATCTGCGACATGCGCCTACATTTGCTGGAGCGTCACATTTAAAGTTAAATGTATCAGGGTATTTTCGCGGGCCACGATGATCAACTTTTTAATTTTACATGTAAGGTACATGCTGACTCAAGCTTTCGACACTACGGTGTCTTTCCTCAGGAGTGAGGGAAAATATTAGGACCCAATATAATACACATGTAATATGAATCAAGTTTTGTTTTTTTGTGTCCAGTCTTTCTTTGTCTTATGAGTAATTTGTTGGTGGCATGCCCCTCTAGAAATTCTATCAGAGCCTCCTCAAATCGCTGCGGCGGTTATTCCGGGATGGAGTTTTAAACTCACCTGTTACACCTCTATAGTGCTGCCATCTAGAGCACAGACGTAGAACTAGTCCATACGGGCACTTTCAACATGGCCGCGCCCATCTTGTAATTCATTCCTCGCAACAATAGAAAAAACAAGTAAAAACATCCCGCAGTGGAGTCTTGGGAGTTCTTTAAGTAGCCGTTAATGGTTCAGTGATTGATGAGATAAGAGATAAACACAATTTGGGGGTTAGTTGAGTTAGTTAAGTGGTGTATCTCTTTACTGAAGCGGATCAAATAAAGCGAAGCGATGGAAAATGTACACACGTCATGCACGCCATTTGTACAGGCCTACATGCACTCCGCAATCGAGGTGCGGTGTAACAGTAAAGGATGTCCCTTTGTTAAAAGTCCCCGCATCTACTGTTCCACAATGGTTTAATTGATGTTTTCTTGTAATATGAAAATGTCCAACGACATGTGAGCGCGCAGCAGCGCAAGGTCGGGGGGAGACCCCCCGAACCCCCCCTTTCTGGGGGAAACCCCCAGGCCCCTAGCTTGATAATAAGTCCTGGTAAAGTCATGGGGCGCTGCCGGGCCATGGTGGTGGTGGTAGGCCTGACGGCAGTGCCATAAATCCTCCCTGCCAAAACTGTGTGGTGAGACCTGGAAAGATTCTGACGTCACATGCCATTCTCGTCAAAAGTGTGTAGTGAGACGTGATCCATGCTTGACCAATGACGTTGCGTCTTGCGACGTGGTGACGTTTGCTTAGCAACGCGTTATTGCAAATGGCGGCGATGTCGTTTGCCCGAGAGAGGCGGAGATCATGCGAGATAGGCCCATTTCAGAAATATTTCCGTATATTCTTTTCACGACGTGCTTCAAATAATTATTTAAGTTGTTGCTGAGTATGTTTCTTGGGTCTAAAACGCCGGGGTGATCTGATCACGCATGAAACGAGAGTGTAAATTNGGCCTGACTTGAATATTCACTACCACAACAAAATAGTTCCCTCCGCGCATATTTACGAGGTCGTGATTTGGCTCTATTCGGCAATTTCCGTCACATTCCCGATTACTCCCGAATATTTGGAACACCACCAGTCTCCGTCGGCTCATCGGCCATGTCGGCCTTTGTCTCATGAAGCATTTCTGCAAGCGCCGGCCGTCGGCTCATCGGCTTTCCCAACATAGAGTGTCCCAACACCCTTATTACAAGCGCCTGCCATCGGCTCATCGGCCGCTGTCTTATGAAGCCTTTTTCTACAAGCGCCTGCCGTCGGCTCTTAGGCAGCTGTCTTATGAAGCCTTTCTACAAGCGCCGGCCGTCGGCTCATCGACCTTAACGTTAACAAGCCTGCTTCTCATTTAATACATGTACCTTTATTACAAACGCCGGCCGTCGGCTCATCGGCCTTTTGCACTTTCATGTCGAGTTCTAGTTCTGTCTTACTGGAATTTGTGCCCAATATTTTTATTCTTTGCGGCCATTCGGAAACCAACTCAGTGCCTCTCCTGTTTAGTCCCTCATCGTATTCAAGTTTTCCGAAGTTGCGCCTTATTCCGTCAGTTTTTCTTACGTTTTGTAATGATTCATGTTCAAAGTATAGGGTAAGCATGGTAAGTCAATGGTTTAGTGGATTTTGAGATGGGGGTCTGGGGGTATCCCCCAGAAAGGGGGGGGGTTCGGGGGGGTCTCCCCCCGATTAGCTAAGTGAATTTTCAAGACGGTCCCATACTGGATTTCACATCAAATAAAAATGCATCAAATTCAAATTCAACGTTTTGGGAATTTCGCCCCCAGTCTAACCTCTCTTCATTGTTTTCGAGTCCCGTGTTGGCCTATGGACGATGAGTCGACGCTCTATCGTCTCTTTTCCACCGACCCCTTTTGGGTCTATGGCCGATTAGCCGACGGTATGACGCCGACGTTTATTTCCCGCCAAAACGCAGATACCGAACATTGCCGAATGTTTCCGAACTGTCCCGTATTGGCCTATGGACGATGATCCGACGCTCTCGTCTCCCTTCCACCGACCCCTTTTGGGTCTATGGCCGATAAGCCAACGGTCTTGGCCTACCCATTCCCGTATCGGCCTATGGACGATGAGCCGACCCTAATTCGTCTGCCTTCCACCGACCCCTTTTTGGGTCTATGGCCGATTAGCCGACGGTCTCGCGCCGACGCTTTTTTCCCCCCAAAAACGCAGAAACCGAACATTGCCGAATGTTTCCGACCCCTTTTTGGGTCTATGGCCGATTAGCCGACGGTCTGACGCCGACGCTTTTTTTGGGGTCTATGGCCGATTAGCCGACGGTCTCACGCCGACGCTTTTTCCCGCCAAAAACGCAGAAACCGAACATTGCCGAATGTTTCCGACCCCTTTTTTGGGTCTATGGCCGATTAGCCGACGGTCTGACGCCGACGCTTTTTTCCCGCCAAAAACGCAGAAACCGAGCATTGCCGAATATTTCCGAACTTACCCGAAATGTTGTCAAAAAAGAAGTCCCACGGGCGCTGCGCATTTATACACTTTATACAAGTGTGCTGTTTTGAGGCCGGTGCGATGGTAGTGAATATTCAAGTCGCTCCCGGTAGGCCCGCCCATGCAAATGCCAAATGGCATTCACTACTAAAAAGCCTATTAGTATTGTACAATTTGGTCAATCAACCCCAAGCTCTACTCGACGGCGCTGAAGTGAATTGTTGATGAACATGAATTGACTGGCTGGGGCGGAGCACTCTGGTCTTAAATTTCCGGATAGAGTATATTGGCCGAGGCCTACCACTACCAGTAGGCCTAGGCCTATTCCAGTAGTGAGTAGGCCTAGGCCTAGTGACGTAGGTAGGCCTACCTAAGTCCTAAGCTAAATCAATCAAGTAGGCCTAGGCTACAGGCCTACCGTGCCGGCGCCCCTGCCCTACGGTAGGCCCAGCCTACGGTAGGCCCCTCAGCTGAGAATTCAGTGACTGATAGATATTTTGATCCATTTTCTGTTGCAGGAAACAACAATGGATTATGTTGACAATCAAGAGGATTTTGAAATTCATTTCTCGATGGTGATCAGGCAACATGATCTGGCGCAAGTTCATACATGCGTCCACAATTACCGCACCGGGGCTTTCCCTGACACAAATATCAACCACTTTGTCTGCGAAGCGATTCAGTCGGGACATGTCGATATCGTCAAAATAATTATGGTTGCTCCGGGCGTAGATCTGAATTATGTTGATGAGAAAGGAAAACGTATGTTGCATTATGCATCCGAGATCGGAGTGACTGATATCGTTGCTTTGATAATCCAGTGCGGGACTGCAGTGAATGCGGCTGACGCTGAGGGATTTACCGCCCTTCACCATGCCTGTAGATATGGTCAGACTGAGACTGCAAAAGTCTTAATCAAGGAGGGTGCACATATAAACCGCGTTCGTTCAATTCTCCAGGGCGAATCTCCGCTACATTTAGCCTGTGGAGGTGGTTTCTATGACACCGTCGCGATGTTGATAGCTCTCGGTGCCAACGTGAACGTGATGTCAGCAGACGCTGATAAACAGACACCGCTTCATAAAGCCATCAGTGGGAAAAAGTACGCAATAATTCAACTTCTTTGTGAGAACGGCGCTGATCTCGCCATTGCTGATGCACGTGGGCGATCACCGTTGCATCTCGCAGCTGAGACGGGGGACATAGGAACAGTCTGTGCGATACTCCAGCACGGCATCTTCGACAGTCCTGCTGATGCAGACGGCCGAAAACCGCTGCATATTGCCATTAGGTCAAAAGAACAACTGGTTATCGAAGCCCTCCTGACTGCCACACCCTGGGATTTGAACGCTCAGGACAACAAGGGACTCGCCCCACTACACGTTGCCTGCATCAATGGTGACATTGACTCCGTCAAGACACTCATCGACGCAGAAGCTGATGTCGATATTCGCACTCTGGCGGACGAATCAGTGCTCAACATTGCTGTTGCCATGGGTTACATTGAGATCGTCCACATGTTATTGGCCGCTGGTGCATCTCCAAACATTCCTGATAGAAATGGTGTTACAGCATTGCACAAGGCACAAAAACTAAAGGGTAAGCCCGAGACAATTTTTTCCTGGAAATTTGCGAGTTATATCATGGATCGCGAACATCCTGTACCTTGCAGACTATCATGACTGTTAGTGTTACTTTGGACTGATCTACTTGACCATTTGTCCATCTGCCAGGCAATACATTACTGTCTAAAGCAGGCCGCACACGAGTGCAATTTTGCCTCCAACTATGGAGATTTTTGCCTCCTATGTGCAAATGTCATCGTGTGGCCGGAGAGGCAGAAGTGGAGACAGATATTTTGCCTCGAACGCAGATCAAACATGACGGAATTACGTCATTCTGCATCTACAGGAGACTAATTTGCAATCGTGTGCGGCAGCTGACGCAGTGCGCGTTGACATGATGCCGAGACAAAAAACTCCTATGGAGGCAAAATTGCGCTCGTGTGTGACAGGCTTAAGTACTTCAGTATCATGAATAAAATTCTCATTCCAGCTCCACGCCGTCTCCAAATGATTAACACTCTGATACAGAGTGGAACGAAAATGAACCAAACTGACGTCAACGGTTACACACCCCTCGATCGATGTGTTTTCCAGTCCATTATATCCAGTTCTGAACATGATTCTCTGAAGCTGATGATCGCTGCTGGGGCACATCTACAACCCAAGTTTTCTGCAAGGTATGCAAGTAAGACAGCTGCAATCAAGCACTGCACCGGTAAATGTAAACAGAGATATGGGCATCAACCTTAGACAGTGACACACATGGTGCAGGGGTGGAGCTAAAGTAGAAAACGCGTAAGTCGGATTCAAGTGAAGCAGAGAATTTCATCCGATGTAGAAGAAATCCGTCTTATGTATCCAACTTTCACACAACTCTGATTTTACCGGTACCTTTAAACTCAGGTAAAATCCGAGTTGTGTGAAAGTCTGGCTTGAGGATTGGCAACACGGCCGAGATGGAAATGGACACAAAGCACCAGCCTGAATAAAAAACGGATTGGAGAGGACTGAGGGGGCAATTCGACTTTCACGATAGATTTTTAATGGAAATGTATAAGAAGGGCCAGGCTGTTTCATCCGAGATAGCTGAAAATCCGACTTGTAGTGTCCAACTTGTGCGACTATTTTTTTATTGGAATAACGTGACAAAAAATCGAGACTTCTTAAAGTCATCAGATATGGGTGATTTTCTGACTTGCGCGTCTCCGACTTAAGCATTTACGTTCTTTCAGCGACAGTTGAGGAAGGTCCGAATTGACCACTCCACACTGTTTTGGCTTCACCTGGAAATTTTAAGCCATCCCAGTTGATTCGGTGAAAGAAAAAAACTGCATTGCCCCGCCCCCAGATGAAGAAATTCAAGATCAGATATAAACCTCTCCATGCTATTTTTTTTTCAGCCGAAAACACCGCAACTCGCCACTGTGTTGGTTGGTGTGGAAAGGGGATTTGGAGCCGGCGCGTTTCTTGGTGTATGCTGGCTGGGACCTTCGCGGTGAAAAGTGGCTCGACCTGCCAGGAAAAAACGAAGAGCAAACCAAGTTTTTACAGTGGTTGCAGAAACTGGTACGAGAACCACGTAGCCTCATGCATCACTGCCGACATACGTTGCGGGAGACTTTGCTGGCTGCGAGGGACGATAGAGAAATTCTTTCTGCAATTGACAAACTTCCTCTGCCAAATTTGCTGAAACTTTTCATGGAGTTTCAGGGAGAGAAAGAACTTTTGGAAAAGTGATTTGAGTATCGACAAAAATAGAAAAGCATCGGATGGTTCATTCATTCCTTAAAATTCTCTCAATATAGTGCCAGGCGTGCATAAAAAACGCCACTTTAGAGGGACCAGGGGTAGCGAGCATAAAGGGGTCGTAACCCTACGTCTGGCTTAAGCCAGGCGTAGTGCTCGTTCTGGCCCTTGCACTACGCCTGGTTTAGGCCTGACGTAGGGTTACGACCTCTTTATGCTCGCTACCCCTGGAGAGTAGTGTACGCACTCACTAAATATAAGAGGAGTAAAGTACTCCTGCGTGTGTCCTGGCTAAAAGAAAATGAACTAAACCCCTGCATGTTCATTCATGATCGCCACACAATATATAAATCGCCATCTTTAAATCTATAATAAAGCGAGGAAGAGGTTCCATGTCTGCACATGTAACATTTGATCAAATGTGACCCTCCACAGCAAAATGAGTCGCTCCGAAGGTGAGCCTCAACGAACTAGGATGACACCAGGAGAGAATGGATGAAATAGATTATTTCAGATTTCATAACAGACAATATTGAAACTGACAAGCATGTCTCAACCTGCCAAGCTAAGAGCAACATTCGACTGGTTTTGCTGTGGAGGGTCACAAAAAATGTCATGTGCGGTAAAAGGGTACCGTAAGTGGATGAGGGGGGAAAATGCTCACAGCAGAATTTCATGCAGTGCCATCGCTTTCATGCTGAGGTAATCAATGGATCTCATCCATCCATGTACTAAATGCACTCGATGTTGCTTAAAGGGCCTCTAGAGGCAGCCAGCATGGCAGGGGAAAACCCCGGGGAAAACCCAGGTTGAATACCTCGTACCATGGTTATTACATTAAAGTGGCGCCGCCTGGCCGAAGAACCGGTACTGATAGTAGCCTAATGGCGAGCTGCCTCTAGAGGCCCTTTAACTTCAACCACTAGGCCATAAAATCCATGGCGGGTTAGGCCGTGCCATATAAAGTATAATTCACCCTAACTTCAACAAGGGCGAAGTGCCAGGCCTGTTCAACAGACACCATAAAGTGAACACAATGATTAAACCACAAACCACAGTATTTACAAGTTGACTGAGCACAACCTAATTTACCCCAACATCATTAGGTAACTGTGACATGGATTATTTACCACTGACTTGTGGTTGTTTTCAAACTTGTCATTTTGCCCATGTTGAAGTTAGGTTGACTGGGACTAAAACTGCAACATGGATTATTTACCATTGACTCGTGCACATTTTCAAGCTTGGCACATTGCCCATGTTGAAGTTAGGGTGATCATACTTTAACTGTGGGTACTGTAGAAGTTACCGTATGTGGGTAACAACAAAAATACTGTAAAACGGGAAATTTTTGCGGATGGTTTTTTTCGCGGACCCTCAGTATTTCTGCCCCAGAATAATATTTTGCGCCTTTATAATTTGCGGACAGCTCGGCGCCGCAAAAACCGCAAAATTAAAATGCATTGCAACAAATTCACAGAGCCGTAGACGTGATTTCCCGGCATTCAGGCCACCATCATCCTCTATGGGAAGCAGTTTCATTCATAAATACAAGCAGTTTCAAGAGCCCCGAAGTTCCATGTGCTCTTGTTTTGACTGGAGACTGACCACGTGGCTTTGTTTTGTCTGGTTTGGGACCATAAGTATTCGCGGCTAATGACGGCCGGCTCATCTTCAACGCGAGTATCGGATGATCAGAACACTATTCTGAATGTGGAGTTTACCGAGTTGCAAGTTTCAGCGTGATTTATTGGCAACCTACTAGCATTATGCAAATTGTGTCTTATTTTTGCGGTCGTGCCGACAATGTTGAATTGAAAAAATTTTTACGCGTATTAAATTTGCGGATGCGATAGGACCGCAAAGACCGCAAAATTAAAACGTCCGCGAAAATTTCCCGTTTTACAGTAGATCGCTCGCTTATCTATTTTTGGTAACAAGTGTGAAGAACCACTTATTACCTCAGGATGGATATCTTAGTCTGAGTTCATATAGAGCTACACTCTACACAGTATCCGCTATCCACTATCCGGGCAAGAATTGCTCTACACGTATGTATCGGGCCCTCTGAAATCACATTGAATTTGCTACAAAAGTGGCAGTCTTGTTCTGTCAGTTATCTGAATCTACATGTATGCAAGAAATTGTTTATAAATCATGATAGTGGATATTCAGAATGCCTGTATTCACGATTTTTGTGCTCCTTATCCATCCATACTCACGACGATATCCGATGTCAGAAAAACGAACGCGCACGATTTGCTCTAGACGTGTGTATCGGGCCCTCTGAATAGTTCAGTCTTATGTGACCGGGAATTAGGAAATGACTTGTTAGATTTCCACTACCTGCGTGTCATACGTAAAGGGGTACCGGACACCGGGTAGAGTGTAGCTCTAGGTGAACTCAGCCTTAGGCTTCCCTTGCATAGAAGTATACGGTATACGAAAACGCTGGTTCACAATGGCTTCACAGTCATGAATCCTCGGGAAGCCTTTGTTAATCGGTGTTTTAGTATACCGTATACTTCTATGTAACGGAAGCCTTACGGAATACTATTACTGGTACATTTAGCTCTTTACAAGCTCGCCTTCATAATATTCATGTGCCAATTTGCTTCTTGTATGTATTAAGTTTACATTCTATCTGTAGTTATTATTTAAACAGGTATTTTATTATTATGATACAATACATGTAGGTTATTGACCAAAAATGATATGTGTGGGAGTCTTAGTTTGAAATAATTTTCGATTCTATGTTTACTGCTCTATTATGCTATAATACAGCTCTGGAAAAAATTATTGGACCACCTGTTGTTTCCACTCATTTCCCTTTACATTAGGTCCCACAAAAAGTCTTATTTACCCATTTATGTCATATTCTGTTCCAATATACTTATAGTCTGGTTCAACCTAGAGGTAGACCATTGGAATGCAGTTTGTGGTTAGAGTGTGGCAAGAGTGGTTAGAGTGTGGCAATAATTACGGTTACATGTTATGGCATAATAGCCCTTTTTACACGGTGCCGGTGCGTTCCGGATCGAGACTAGTTCGAGGAGGGTTCGGTTATTTTTCCCCGTGTAAAAGCGAAACAACTGACCTCCACCTTCCTCGGGTCAGTTCAGTTCGCCGAGTGAGTCTCGGGAAGGTGGAGGTAGGTGGAGGTAGGTGCAGGTCAGTTATTTTCCCGTGTAAAAGCGAACTGACCTCCACCGGCCTCGTGCGGGTTTGAGCACGCTACATATGAATGGCATCACTGGCGCATTGCTGTAAGTTACCTGTGAAGAAATCACGCACGACATTTCTCAAGCACTGCTCATGTTGTTAGAAGCATAGTTTATCGATTTTAAGTGATTATTTTTGTGATATTTCTTACTTGCGATAACTGTAAATGTTGATACACGCCATCTGGTGGCACGCATTTGAACGAACCGACCTCGAACTAGATCGAGGCGGGTTCGGTAACCCGCACCGTGTAAAAGCGATCAATCCATCCTGAACCGAACCCGCCCGAGGAGGGTGGAGGTAGGTTTCCTCGAACCAGCACCGTGTAAAAAGGGCTA
>NMRB01000314.1:251526-286348 GCA_002633025.1 Notospermus geniculatus | reverse complement strand
CATAGCGCAGAAAGAAATGATAGGGGTGGCCTCGATCGCTTGCAGTTACTTTTCATTCCACATCCGATTGGCGCGAGGTTTTCAACCCGTATCTTCGCAACGGCTGGATCAAATTTGACATACCATACACCAATCGATTTTTCCTTTTTGTCGCTACAGCCATCATCACTGTCATTTTCCCGCAAAACGTGACATAAAGAAATTCTTTCACTGATCACAGTTCGTTACGGCCGAAATGGCGGCCATTTTGAAATGACGCAATGCATCGCGCACGTGTAAACTGCACTGAACAGCATAGCGAAACGAAATGGGTTTTGAGAAAGGGATCCGTTATGTCGGCCTTACGCGAAAAATGAAGATAGCAGAAAGATACCGACAAGGAAGACAAGATGACTGATGTATGTTTTGTCAAATCTGACCCAGCCGTTGCGGAGATATCGGCCGTAAACCACTCGCCAAATGGATGTGGAATGAAGAGTAGGGTTAATACCATGAATACACTATGATATTTGAAACGCTGATCGTCAGTTCAGTGCAAAATACATCGTTGGCCGCAATTATAGGCTTGAATGTCGATCTCATCAATCGAGGTGCCAATCAAATAAAAAAAATTCGTGTGTTAATAGGCTATCGTCACATTAGCTTGGCATCAAACATCATAGTTCTCGCGTGACGGTGTTCAGGGCGAGGCACGACGACGGATCAACTCTTTCGACGATTCGTTTCAACCGAGGCCACATTTTTGATGCTTCCACTCAACTTATTTGTTTACTTTTCGGGACTTGTTTCCTGTGTCGTCTGCCTTTCACCACGAAAAATTTTTCATATTCATATTTTCCTAAGCTTTAAAGCCACACTGTATTGAATTCAGAAAGTGCTTTTCTCCGACGTTAGTGTAGTGTAAAATGTACTGTGCGCTGTCGGAATACATTAGAGCTCTGACTGCAGTTTTTTAATGTGTAGGCCTACTGAAAACCTGGGCTTGATTCTTTGAAGTAGCCTACGTATCACTACCAGAAAAATATATCTATTTTTGCCACCAGGCAAGTGTTCGGGGACTTTCACGAGGCTATGAGACATCTGCCTGCGCCGTTCTCCCAACACTTCGACAACACCGTAAAATTCAGTACAGAGGGGCTTGGATATCAGTAAGAATCCTCGTCACGCGACGAAAACGAAATGGATTATACTTTTGATGCGACGACGACTGACACAGTTCGCAAACCTCGACCCTCGCTTCATCCTCGTCTACATGATATTCTCGTCACCGTCCTCCTTCACGCAGTTTGCCTATTCGGATCCATCGGCAATGCCATCTCCCTCGCCGTGTTCAGCCGACAGAAAATTAAAACCTCGGCCTATTTTCTTCTGAAGTCGTTAGCCGTGGCAGACCTGATGGTCCTCATGTGGTCCCTTATATTTCGAGGCCAACGGGACCTCATCGTCAACGTCCTTGCCTTGGTTGTGCTGCCGTATGCACGAACAGCATGGGTGATTCTATACTTCATTGAATCGGGTATCAGTATTATAGAGACAGAGGCGACATATGTGGTCGTGATTATAACCCTAGACAGGTAAGTACAGAAAGCCAGATCCACACGAAATCCCCCCCCCCCAAAAAAAAACCGCACTGTCAAGTTCTTCCAAGGGAGTAAGAAATAAAAGTGGGAAATAAGAAGCTGGGAAATTTTGGCATTTCGGGGCGAATTTTTTAAAATTTCTCAAATTGGGAGTGAATTTTTCCCATTTGGAGAAATTTTCTTCAAAATTTTCCAAAAATGACATCCAAAGAAAGAGAAAGCACAAAAGTCGACACACAAAATGATGATATATAGGAAGTCAACTTCCAAAATTTCGCAAATTTTCGACCTCAAGCGGGGTCTTCCTCAGGCACTTTTCAGTATGGAACTCCAGAAAAGACTGAGCTGAAATGACATGATATTTTGTCTAATTTTTCGGGCGACGTCTCTCAAAATTAGAGAGTTTTCGCAAATCCCCGAAACGCCAACGCGAACGCCAATCCCATTGTTCAATGGCGCGAAGAAGGCACGGAACAAAAGGATAGACGTTCGTGTTCACGTTTCGGGGGCTTTGCGAAAACTCGCTATTGGAAGAAAATTACCCCAATTTCAGAAACTGAAAAATTCGCTCCAAAGTGCAAAATTTCCCACTTCTTATTTTCCACTTTTATTTCTAGACTGGTCCCCTGTCGTATTTCTCGCTTCACTACTACGACAGGCGTTTTGAACGCCAACTCGGCATGTGATTGGTCAGCCAAACGGCATCAACGGTCGCGCCATGAGTCATATCTATTTTTAGAGACTCCCCGCAACGTTGAAAGTCTTTATTGCTCATTTGCATACGTGTGTCAGAAAACAGGTAAACATGGCGGACGCGGCCTGTCGTAGTAGTGGAGGAACGGAGCGATACGACAGGGGACCAGTCTATTTTATTTCTTACTCCCGTTTCCACTCTCCAGAGCCCAACACTGCGTTAGCAATGGATGGAGAATCTTTCTAGAAGAAAGAAGACACCAAGATATCCCGATTTGGTCAAGGTTAACTGTACACAAAAGAACACTCATCTTAAAGGCCCGTTTCCACATGAGCGTATTACACTGCGTTTTGACGCTTCGCCCATTGTTTGGAAGCAGAGCGGCGGAAAATAACAAAAGATTTAATATAACGCATCACGCAGCGTAGTACGCACATGTGGAAACAGGCCTTTTCACAGAGTTTTCGCAAAACCCCCGAAACGCCAACGCGAACGTCTATCCTTTTGTTCGGTGCTGTCTCCGTGGCATCGAACAATGGGTTTGGCGTTCGCGTCGGCGTCTCGGGGCTTTGCGAAAACTTTGTAATCATACGACACCGTACGCTATAAATTCTGTGTCCAACGAGGCTCACCATAAATTCCCTACGCAGTGTTGTGTACCGCGCCCCCTTCGGTTTACCCGCTCTCCACAACTGCTTCACTTCGTAAAATTCGCCGCGTTTTGGTCCACAGATGGCGCTGAGAAAGTCGACCAATGAGAGCGCCGAGCAACCCGTAACCAAGCTGGCCTGAGACACTTTTTCATTGGCTGAGCGGATCACGTGATCTAGTAGCCATGGTAGCAGTATACTCCGATACACCAACACAGCATGCAGCGACTCATCCTAATATCCCCTACACATCCGGGTTCCTGACCTCACTACACATCACTCACATACAAAGGTGCACAACGGAAACTGACCACGCCCAGTACTGAACTAGGTCAGCACTGCGCGTAGGAACTACTTGTAGTCCGTAGAAACCTGTGTGACTAATATGCCAACAGGCCAAAGAGTTCTGAAAGCAGCGTGCTGATAGGCTATAAAACTCGCGCCAGGCCCTGACGCCATCTGTTGACCAAACGCGGAGACTTCTACGAAGTGAAGCAGTTGTGGAGAGCGGGTGAACCGAAGGGGGCGCGGTACACAACTGCGTAGGGTGTTTAGGCTAACGAAGGTATTGCTGGATATCTACTAAACTCTACGCAGTTGTGTACCGCGGCCCCTTCGATTTACCCGCTCTCCATAACTGCTTTACTACGTGGAAGTCGCCGCGTTTGGTCAACAGATGGCGTCAGGGCCTGGCGCGAGTTTTACAGCCTATCAGCACGCTGGTTTCAGAACTCTTTGGCCCGTTGGCAACGGATGTTCTTGTGCTACCATGGCTACAAACCGTTCGGCCAATGAAAAAGTGTCTCAGGCCAGCTTGGTTACCGGTTGCTCGGTGCTCTCATTGGTCGACTCTCTCAGCGCCATCTGCTGACCAAACGCGGCGAATTTTACGAAGTTTAACAGTTGTCACAGTGGAGAGCGGGTAAACCGAAGGGGGCGCGGTACACAACTGCGTAGGGAGTTTAGATATCTACAAGCATTTGACTCTGTTTTCAGGTACTTACACATTTGCCATCCATTGAAAGCCCAGGCAATGAACACCCTACGATACGCTAAAATAGCAACACTGGCCACGTCTATCTTCTCTTTCCTTTGGGTTTTACCCAAGTTTTGCTCACTCTATGCCGTGTGGGCCATGACCAGAAGCGGCCTCTATCAGCTTTTCATTCGAAGAAGAGCATACGTGAATACAGATGCCTACAATGCGTACTCAATGGCCGGTTGGGTAGTCCTGAATATATTCCCCATGACCGTTTTAATCATAGCGAATGCGGCCATCCTGATCACCCTCAAGAGAAGACACCAAGGACAAGACGGACTTCAAACCACCAGACGGACCGACAGACGGACCGACAGCAGTACCGTCCTTATTTTATCCGTCGTGAATGTCTTCATTCTACTCCGTATCCCGAACCTCATCAGGGCCACATTAAAATTAATTCGCCACTATTTTCCACATGTGTGTCTTTCGTACGACGTACATATGTTTGACGAAGCATCGAATGTTTTATTTTTTCTGAATAACGCCATGAATTTTGTAATTTACGTTTCTGTCGGCAAGCCGTTTAGGCGAACGTTGAAGGAGATGTGTTGCTCTGCTGTTAGGAGAAGTAAGTAACGAATATCCAACATAGAGCACAAAAAATAATGGCGAACTGTGGCAGGTTCGTTACTTTTGTACAAATTTGACCCCTGTGACCTTGAAAAGTAGGTCAAATCAAAAACCCGTTATATATGTTATGTATCCTACTTAGATACACCTATGATAAAAATTTGGAGATGATCCAGTCGTTAGTTCAGGAATTTCACTTTTTGTGTTTTTGGTTTTGGCCAAGCCAAGCCAAGAATTGAATCGGACCGAAACTTGGTGTCATAGGTCATCTGACCTAGGGGTATATACATATGTACCAAGTTTCAGATCAATAGCCCCAGCGGTTACGAAACGTGCCCTGCTAACGGACGACGACGCCGACGGACGACGGACACCGCATGACGACAAAAGCTCACAGGTGCTAAAAATGACACACAAACTGCCAGTATAAGCCCCGAATTTCGCAAATTTTCGACCCCAACCCCTTCCTCAGGCACTTTCGTGTGGAGATCCCTGAAGTGAATCGCTTCATAGCGTTTCATAAGTGAAGCGATTCACGTCTGGGATCTCTACTAGAAAGTGCCTGAGGAGGACCCGGTTGGGGTCGAAAATTTGCGAAATTCGGAGACGACTTTGCTTATACTATGAGAAGCAAGTAACGGTGTTGATGATGAGAGCGTACGCTGTTAAAAAACAGTAGATTTTACAGGAAAGTGCCTGAAGCAGAGTCCCAGAACTATTCTGTAAAATGTACTGGTGATATTACCAGAGGTCTGCGGAGCCTTACGACGCTTAGAGAGAATACCAATTGTGCATTCATTCTAGCTCTCTGTTGGAGGAAAAGGTGCCCAAAATTAAAGGAGCACGGTATGCGATCTCTGATGGGTAATTTGACTGCCGAGGTAGAGGGAGCCACCTAGCGGCAGCAATACAAACTACAAAAATCCATTACAAAATGTACGCAGTAAGTCGGGTCATTCGCCGAAACGTAGTTAGTCCCTTGGGTTGGAGAGTGGCACGGTGGCGCCGGCTGTCGAGAAAAAATGGCAATACCGGACTTCTTTAACTTTTTAACAGTGTAGCAGGTCAAAGCATCCCACGTGAACAAGCTCAACAACAGATGCTGAAATGCGTAATCAACATCTGTAGTCCATGCTTTGTATTAAGGGGCTGATAAAAGGCCAGGATTTTTTGCAGAAGGGGGTAGGGCGTCCCCGTTAAAGAGGCTTGCCCCCCCCCCAATAAAAAAAATTGCAATCTGAATGCTCCGAGGTGCGATTTCTGGTCAGCCCTCACGGCTGTATTCGACTCACTTTCTCAACTGTACCCGAACAGGCCGAGAACACAGGAACGTGTTTTCGAGTCTCGAACGGATAAAGTGCCTGTTACTATAGTTTCACTTCCGGCGTCAATACGGCGGCCTAAAACCGCCGATTTTTTCAAGAATACTTCAAAATTATTCAGCTTAGAATTAGGATATGTCATTCATGTCGTTTTTGCTCGAATAATTACGCTGCGATCTGACGGAAAATCTATATAAAATTGCCGCCAGTGTCCGCCATCTTTGTTCTCGACTGTTCCCGAGGTGGTGTGAGATTCGGGAACAGGAACACGTTCCCGAACGGGTTCTCGGCTGTTCGACTCATTCCAGAACACCCTTCTCTGCACCAGAACACATAAGAACAAGAGTCGAATGCAGCCCACGAGTCGTTTGTTGCCAACTCCGACAGAGCAGGGGAGACAGCTAAATCTACGTGAAAAAAGGATGGTTCAAGTGGTAAGCCGTCTTTGGTTAGAGACTTACAATCTCCACAACAACGTGACAGTAATCACCGAAGTTAATAGCCAGCAACAGCGAGATATCATCATTACGTTCAGCTTAGAATAATGGATAAGTGGTTCTAACCAGGTAATGGGAATCACTTTCGTATTGTTCCAAGAAGGGCGTGGTCAGTACGAGTGTAACCTTACGTGACCAAAGAAAGCCGACGTGGCCGTAAGATATGTGTTGATTGGCTAAAACACATCGAGCATATCGAGAGGCACAGGTCGCAAAGTGCTGCTGAAAGCGGATCACTGATTGGCTAGCTAGTTTGGCGCAAATTCTGACACGCACTAGTGACGCCTATTGGTCATCTTCTGAGAATCGCGTGAACCGAAGCAGTTTCGCGACCGTAAAGCCTAGGCCTATCCGTGTAGCGTGTTGCTCTCATTCGCAGCCTAAGCAAGGGCTAGGCCTACTAATGCAGAGGCCTCAGCTCTTTTAAAATGNCTAACTGGTGGCGACCTCTAACGGCAGTAAAGTCTACCATTGCACATATCGATCGTCTGCAAAACTGTGACCCAGTGATCGACTTGTTGATAGAGAAAAGCAGCGACCAAAAACTGAACTGGTTGATGGACAATCTAAATACAGCAAAATCACCGAGGGTACGCGCAAATAAACTGGTTAAAGGACAATCATTACTGCAGTCTAATCCAGGGCATGCACGATGTAGGGCATATCGAAACTGTAAACAACGTGTGAAACCTTTGCCCCGCAATCTAGGCTCTGGCCTTTCCATTCGCTCAGTGATTTAGTGGTAGGGGTAAAAATGCCATATTTCAGACGGAACATCGAACAAATCACTGACATTCCCGCGAAAAAGTTGGAGAATATTCTTTGTTCTAGATTTGCTACAAACCGTTGTCAAACCATTATACAATATAATATATTTTGATATGGAATGAGCAAAAAGTCTGAAACCGGACTGTACGATAAGTGCCAGAGTCAGAAGTGGAGCAGTAGGCCTATTATTTAAAATGCGGAACGGAAGACGATGGGAATGAGAATGGTATCGTGAGTTTTCGCTCCTAAATTCACCCGATGGCCTTTCTGACCTCACCACAAGTACACTCGTTGGCCGTCGGTATGGGTATCCCCGGAACGGGGAAGTTATTTTTGACGGAACGGAACAAAAATGAAAATGCGGAATGACCCTAAGACACCGGAACGAAATCATAGAATGAAGTGAAATTATCGGCAATGAAGCTTTCAGCTTTTTGAAAAAATATTCGAGAATTTTTAAATAAAAGATTTAATTTGTAGATTTGGTGAATAACGGCATAATTACATCCTCACAATACAAAAATTTCGACGACCACCCTTTCCGTTCTCCACCATACATGTCAAGCCTTGAGTCGCGTTGAAAATGTTGACAAAAGACGTGTGTAATGGAAGAGGGGATGGAGAACCGAAGGAGAAATCGTCGTTGACAAAACTCGTTCGATCACGTGTTCTGTTTTTATAATATGGTGCGATATTTAAATTGGCTCCACCATTCCGGTTTTAGGGTCATCATCATCATCATCATCATCATCGTCAGCGTCTTGTTTCCTCTTGGAACTTTGCCGCTCAGATTTACTTGCGCGAAGGGCGATTTCCGCATTTTCATTTCTGTTCCGTTCCGGCAAAAATAACTATTCCGTTCCGGGATAATAACTACCCCATAGGTATAGACCCCTTAAACACTGGCCAAGATTGACGCCAAAACGTCGCTGTTTAACGATCGAGGGATCCAATCACAAGCCTTCATCACATGTTTAACCGACGCCGCCGTAACACACTTTCTGATTGGCTAAGATACGTGACTGTACAAAATGTAGGCTACACTGTATATTCATACTCGCGGCAGATTCCCAGAGGGGATTCCCTGAATCGGACAACCAACGCCGTCTATAAGGGCGGTTTACACTAGGTTGCACCAACTTGTTGCAAACTATCTGGGACGGTTTACACACAGAAAAATCTATGCAACATCCAGCGTGATCGAGTTGCAACAAGTTGCGTGCCCGTTTACACATGCAACTTTTATGAAACGTTTTGGTCTCATCAGGTTTTTGCAACAAGTTGCACGAAGTTGCATATGAAAAGTTGCGTGTGTAAACGGGCCTTTAGTGATACTTTGAGGATTGCATCAACTGAAGCAGCATCAGAGCGTGGGTAAAGTAGAGAGTTTTCGCATCCCTCCCCCGAAACGCAAACTCGAACGCCAATCCCATTGTTGCGTCGGCGTTTCGGGGGGTTTGCGAAAACTCTCTAATATTGCCCATTTTGGTCCCCATATTGTGCAATAATATTGAAGGTGCATCGGCGGCTTAAGTGTCCATTTGCTGCTTTCATTTTTTTCAGGGACTCGGTATAATTGAGTTTTAGAAATTCTACAACATAGCACATGAAATGCCCCTTGCCCCTCCATTGCAATATACATTTGCTGCGTGAACACTGTCGCCACCAGGCTTGTGCATAAACTCCCTACGCAGTTGTGTACCGCGCCCCCTGCGGTTTACCCGGTAAACCGAAGGGGGCGTGGTACAGAACTGCGCAGGGGGTTTAGCTTGTGCATACACTGGTGGACAGAAATATTAGGACATTTTCAAAATTCTAAGTCATTTTCCTCTTATGCCTTCTAAGTTGCGCTTCCACTACAAAAAAAGCCGGTAGTTGTCCGCTTCCATTACAGAATTGCCGGGTTTAATAAGTCCGGTTCTATTAAGTGCGGATCTATTTAGTTTGGATAGGTCATGCACAGTCGCAAGCGACCGTGGAGCCACCTGTAGCCGAGCATAATACTACAAATAGATCCGGTGTTATTGCCGTTCCACTACAAAATTTATCCGCATCTAGATTCGGAGTATGATCGGCTATGCTATCCGAACTAAATAGATCCGCACTTAATAGAACCGGACTTTTTAAACCCGGCAATTCTGTAATGGAAGCAGAATAAGAGCGGACAAATACCGGCTTTTTTGTAGTGGAAGCGCAACTCGAACTAAATAGATCCGCACTTAATAGAACCGGACTTATTAAACACGGCTATTCTGTAATGGAAGCAGAATAAGAGCGGACAAATACCGGCTTTTTTTGTAGTGGAAGCGCAACTTATTTGTCGCTAACCACTAACTTGGCAATGGGTTATATAATCCCCTCTGATTGTCGATACAAAAGTTTGTAGACAACGGGTTGCTGATCCATGGCTATGATAAGTGCCATTCAAGGCTAAAGCTATTGGAGGGGAGAAGTATGGATTGTCTTTGTTATTCATCTATCAGCAGCCCCATGTCAATAACCTTTGGCATGGACAATCTCATGGGATTATATAACCCACTTTCCAAGGTAAAAAATGTTCTGATTAATACACGTAAGAAAAATAAATACCAGTAGTGGTTAGAGACAAAAGGAAAGAAAAAGAGGAAAATGACTTAGAATTTTGAAAGTGTCCTAATATTTCTGTCCACCAGTGTAGATTCATCATAGAAAGACTAGAATAGTGCGGTATAATTCCCAAGCGTTCGATCAAAAATGGGTGTGATATATATTAATAATATGGTTCGATTTATACTGCATTGATTTCCATGAACTCAAAATGTGCGCTTATGTACCAGTAGACCTTCAATCGGTGAAACTATAGTATACGATTGAAAAAAATAGGCCAGACTATATCAAAATATCAAAAATATTTGCATGGCTATTGATCAGAAGTGGGAAGATTACCGCCCGCGGCCTTCGCGGATTATCAGTGCATTACGATATTATATTTAATATATTGAATGCTGGTATAACACATTCGAACAATGAGCTATCAGCAGGTGACCTCAGGTCATTTGGAATATCGACAGCAGATCATAATGGCGACAATCGCAGGCTACATGCCACATGGATAGTCCTGGGGTACATGTACTTTAAGTGAGATCGCAACGTCCAGGCAGACCGATTTTAAGTTGGTCATAGGAAAATGGGAAAGTTTCTAACGGTTACTTCTATTTCATTTGCTGTTCTGTGTCTCTATATTGGCTACAAATATCAGTCGAAGGAAAGATTCAATTCTGGTGAGTATTCAATTTACTATACATATATACGGTAATAGTGAGGTTTTGCAAATCTGACGAAACACGAAGTATGAAATTGGACTTCATTTCCATGACGTAATGTATTTCAGGAGATGGTTGGTACCACAAATATCGCCTGCTGCAAGAGCGTCTTTTAGCGTATGACGTTAGACCGATAGATTTACGGTGTATATTAAACTTCAGAATTTATTTTTCGTTTCCACTTCTGACATTAGGGAGTTTTCGCAAATCTGACGAAAAACGAAGTACGAAATACGAAATTGGACGTCATATCCATGACGTAATGTATTTCAGGAAATGGCTGGTACCATAAATATCGCCTGCTGCAGGAGCGTCTTTTAGCGTATGACGTTTGAACGACAGAGGTACGGTGTATATTAAACTTTGAAATTTATCTTTCGTTTCCACTTCGTTGATACGAATTGGAAATTTAAAAATTCAAGATGCGCCATAACTCTTTCGATCTTACATGACATGCTAAAAGACGCACTGGCAGGAGGGACATTTGTGGTACCACCCATTTCCCGAAATACATTACGTCATGGATATGACGTCCAATTTCGTATTTCGTACTTCGTTTTTCGTCAGATTTGCGAAAACTCCCTATTGCTGCAAACCTGACGAAATACGAAGTACGAAATACGAAACTGGACTTCATTTCAAGGACCTGATGTATTTCTGGAGATGGTTGGTACCAAAAAGGTCCCTGCTCCCAGTGCGTCTTTTAGTGTAAATTTTCACTTCGTAAAAAATACGAAGTCATCATGGAAACGAAAAGATAAATTTCAAAGTTTAATATAACGGTACACCGTAACTCTACCGGTCTAACGTCATGCGCTAAAAGACGCTCTTGCAGCAGGCGATACAGTATTTGTCAACATCTGCAGAAGGTCCTGTTTCTGATCGGAAATTAAGTCGAATTTCGTGCGGTGTACTTCGTGTTCGTCAGGTGTGCGAAACCAAAATGTAGGTAGACCTATAATTGTCACTCAATAAAGATCACTTTCCATTAGGGAGGTTGAGATCAGGGACTTTAGGACAAATTTTGTGTACATTTTGATCCGTATACGTATAAGGATCCGTGATAAGTTGCTGATCTCAACCTCCCTTATTGTCAGAGGGCTGTTGGACGAATGTCAAAATTTATTTGATATACTAGTAGCTTTATTTCAATTTTTTCCTCTTAAATACTATAAAGCGCGTCTGTCTAAAGTGCAGTTGGCTACAAATTGCAATTGACAGCAAAATGGTTAAAGGAGCCTGGTATTTCCACTTTTTCTCGACAGCCGGCGCGACCGCGCCACTCTCCAACCCAAGGGACTACGTTATCGGCGAATGCACCCGATTAACTATACGTTTTGTAATAGATTTTTGTAGTTTTTTTTAAGAAACATATTTATTGATTTGCATTTAGAGCCCGGCACTAGGAGTTACAAAGAACAGATGTAATTTTTCTCCTTACAAATGACATTTTTTTTCTACTTATTACACGCATTCAAAATCAGAATTTGAAACTTTTAACAGGTTTTACCAAGTTAATCACTTTTTGTAGTTTGTATTGTTGCCGCTAGGTGGCTCCCTCTACGTCGACAGTCAAATCCCATACCGTGCTACTTTAATAGCTTTACAACTTTACAGGCCTACTACGCGGAAAGAGAGTTTTGGTAACAGGAGCAAGCACAGGAATCGGAGAGCAGTTAGCCTATCAGTATGCCAGGATGGGCGCCACCGTCATGGTGACGGCTAGGAGGGAGGCAGCACTCAAAAAGGTGGGTCGGGATAATCAAATATGTACTGGGAATATCGTCGATGGAGGTTCTTCACGTGACGTCACACCCTAATTACCATAGAATTCATAGGAACTGTTGCGGCCATATTGACCGTCAGTGTCAATGGGGTTTACTAAAGCACCACGGTATTGCCACTTTCTGTCGACAGCCGGCGCCACCGACACCATTCTCCAATACTGTAGTTAAGCCTTTCGCCCCAGTGTTGGAGAATGTATGATTAGACTACAATGCACGTAGTAGCATGCGTGGTTTACCAAGTCGTCAATAGAGGTCTCCCTTAACGCGGGCAGGTGGAACGCAGCATTGGGAAGCAATACTGTGGTCCTTTTCCAAACTACCTTTCTTATCATTTCAGTGTCTTAATACATCTCATTTGTCAAATAAAATCACATGCTCTACAGCAGTCTGATGATTGAATGACACCTGTCTGTTGTAAAAACAGACAATTTGTGCTGAATTACATAGAATTGTAGTGTATTACCAAAAATAGATAAAGACCAATTATGTATTAATTAGCTCATTAGCATTGAATTGTGCAGTCGGTGGAGAACCTCTATAGGTTTTGTACAATCCAGAAGATTGAACCGGTAGGAGCTAGGGTTTTATCATGATGTGTGGGCGATGTTGTTGATAAAGTATGCTTTCGCTGCTTTAAGAGAGAAAAGCTACGTTCTCTCTTAAAGCAGCGAAAGCATGTACTATCTATGATATTATGCATTTAAGATTGTGTGGGAGAAACACATACATGGCGAGTCATCAGTGCACAGTATGCACACCACCAGTCATGTCAGTCACCAGAGACCGCATAAAAATGCACGGGCCATGCATGCACACATGCAGGTCTGGCCTAACTAGGCTCACTGGGCCTCAGCCATGGCCATCCCGACCCGAAGTCAACGGTGACTAAAGCTAACCATCCATGCTAAACTGACCCACAGCCACACACCTTACACAGGAGGCCATCAAAAGTCAGCTGCCTATGGGTCTAGTTGTCTTACATCGGCGTCGGCTACATGCCACAGATATTTTCATAGCTGTTTATTTAGCCAAGGCTCATGAGGCTCGCTGGCCAGCGTTTCATTTCACATGTTTCACTTCACCTGTTCACAAGCACGATAGCAAAATGGCCTATATTCTTTTTCGAACAGCGATTACACATGACACCAGTGGTGACGTCACAGACTCAGCGAGCGATATGGGCTAAATTCGTTTTCACGCAGCTTCGTCGCTCAAAATAATTGATACCCCCAGTTGATGACGTCACATGTTCATCGCCGGTTAACAAAAAACGCTTCTAACTCATCACTCGAACCCGTTTTGGACAAATTTTCACATTGGTTCCCTTCAGAATTCGGATACACACCGATCCTGTACGGTTTAAACGCCCGTCTTACTCCTGTGAATTCAGTATTAGGTGACAAAGTTTCAGGCAAAAATCCGCCTCCAAGGCCAAAATGATAGACTGTGAAACGAATAGGTAATTAGCAAGCTTCGCTGATTTGCCGCTACGCGGCGGTTGGTTTCCTTGCGTCCAGGCAATGCAGGGCGGGGACAAACTATCCAGGCAATGGGGAGGGAAGGCATCATTCGCATCGCCCCACGACAATTGAATATCAATGTGGGGCCCTAAAAGTTCACGGGTACGGATAGAGGGATGAAATCACGCACCGGCGTTTATCAGATTTTTTTAAAAATCATCTTTTAACGTTTTGCAGGTCGTGTCGGAGTGTATTAGACTGAGCGGACGTAAAGGGCACCACTATGTCAAAGCGGACTTGGCCGACTTCCAAAATATACCAAAGGTTATTGAGGTAAAGCAAATAGGGAGTTTGAGAAATCAAACGATAAACGTTAACTTTACGACAACGTTATTTTTCATACTGCGAATTCACCAGATTATATATTGCATTTTCGGTACAAAAAATAACGTTGTCGTAAAGTTAACGTTCGTTTGATTTCTTAAACTCCCTATTGTCTTGCCATAGACGGGAACGTGTTGGGGGGGTCTGTAAGTTTTCTAAGGAAAATTAAGCACTCGAGAGCCGGACGATGACTGATTTCATGGGCGTCGCCAAGTTTTCTGAAGGGGGGATTTGTTAAAGGCAGGACGTAGCCCCCGCCAGCTCACGCCAAGCGCGTCAACGAGGGCCGAACGGCCACCGCCCCGACGGGGGTCTGGGGGGCCTCCCCAAGGAAAATTTGAGAATCTAGATGCTCTGAGACGCGTTCTGGGGCATTTTGCAAAGGCCCTGTCCTCCTCAACGCGTTAAGCTGCTTTAAATGTGAGGCACTGTTCGCCATGTCGCAGTTTTTGCCCTTTTCCTTGCAGGCCGTCAGAACCTCGCTTGGAGGGCTTGACATCCTCGTGCTTAATCACGTGGCCCCCTATAACCCTGGAGTTTGGCTCGGAGCGGAGAATCTTACGATTTTCGACTTCCATACCAAGATAAACTTCAATTCATACGTTCACCTCGCCACGCATGCGCTGCCGTTACTGGAGGAGAGCCCAGGGAGTAGCATAATCGTCATCAATTCAGTCGCAGGTGAGACGATGCATGTCATTGGTTGTGCCGATAGACAGCGTACCCGTGTTCTAACACGATATTTCATTGGTTGGCGATAAGGCCAGCTCAAGCTTTGGCTTCACCTCATTGGCTAGCCGACAAAAAATGGATGACCGGCCAACCAATCAGTGAACCTGAGTTACTGCAAGACTGAGAACGGGACATATCCGCCGGTGTCTCGCGCTGCGCGTGTCTTCCGGTGTCTGCTGGTGTCTGGGCGTGTCTGCCGGTGTCTGGGCGCAGCTGACGGTGTGTGGCCGTGTCTACCGGTGTCTGGGCGTGCGCGCGTTGGTGTCTGATCGTGTCTGCCGGTGTCTGGCCCTGTCTGAGCGTGTCTGCCGGTGTCTCGCCGATGTCTGGGCATGTCTGCCGGGTCTGGGCATGTCTGCCGATATCTGAGCGTGTCTGCCACTGTCTGGGCGTACGCCGGTGTCTGGCAGGAGTCTGTCGGTGTCTGCACGTGTCTGGGCGTATCTGCCGTTGTGTGGCCGTGAATGCCGGTGTGTGGGCGTATCTGACGGTGTCAGTCCGTGTCTGGGCGTATCTGCCGGTGTCTGGCCCTGTCCGGTGGTGTCTGACGATGTTTGGCGTGTCTGCCGGTGTCATAGGAATTAATCAATTAAATTGTTGTATATATTTCTTTTTGTTCTCTGCAGGTTTGTTCGGGTTTCTCTACAATAGTGCGTACGCTGGAGCCAAATTCGCCCTGAACGGATTCTTCAAAAGCCTACGAGGCCAGTTTCAACTTTTTGGCCAAGATATTTCTATTACACAATGTTTTCTCGGGGTAATACGTGAGTACATGTACTTTACAAGCGTACCATTAATTAAACTCCCTACGCAGTTGTGTGCCGCGCCCCCATCGGTTTACCCGCTCTCCAACTGCTTCACTTCGTAGAAGTCGCTGCATTTGGTCAACAGATGGCGTCAGGGGCTGACGAGGGGGCAAATGCCCCCAGAGCAAAAAGGGACAAAACAAATTTTCCTCTAAAAGGTCATTTCCCCTTTTCAAGCCAAGTTATTGTGGTGTCAGATGTGGGGAAAATGCATCTGAGAGGATCTAGATTTTCAACTTTTTTCTGGGGGAGGACCCCCAGACCCCCTCCAACTTCGCCCTCCAGACTCAATCAATTTGGCCCCTAGGCCATAAGATAGCTACGCCCCTGTCCGCGCACTCTTCGTAATAGTGAGGTTTCGCAAATCTAACGAAACACGAAGTACGAAATACGAAATTGGACTTCATTTCCATGACGTAATGTATATCAGGAGATGGTTGGTACCACAAATATCGCCTGCTGCAAGAGCGTCTTTTAGCGTATGACGTTAGACCGATAGAGTTATAGTGTATATTAAACTTTGAAATTTATCTTTCGTTTTCACTTCGTACATACGAAGTGGAAATTTAAAAATCCAAGATGCACCAAAACTCTCTCGGTCTTACATGATATGCGAAAAGACGCACTGGCAGCAGGAACATTTGTGGTATCAACCATCTCCAGAAATACATTACGTCATGGAAATGAAGTCCAATTTCGTATTTCGTACTTCGTGTTTCGTCAGATTTGCCAAACCTCACTATTGGCGCCGAAACGCCAACGCGAACAACTATTCTTTTGTTCGGTGCCATCTTCGCGTTTCGGGGGCTTTGCGGAAACTCCCTATACTTTAACATTTACGTGTAGATCTTTCTTCTGTACTAACACACAATGAAACCTTGCATTCCAGGCACTGACGCAGCCAAAACCGCCCTCGCGGACAAGATAATACAACACGACAAAACGGGCAAGAGATTTCTGGTGCACATACCTGACGAGGCCTACATGGCGGTGAACGACACGGCTCTGGAGGTCGTCAAAGCTGGTGCCCTCAGACAGGAGGAAATGTTTTATCCCAAGCGGTTGATTTTGGGGACTTACCCAGGATTGAGTCTCATTTTGAGCAAGTTTGAAGGCTCAATGTTCAAACCTGTCGATCACGCTTCATCCAACGACTAGAATGTAGGTCTATGTTCCGAATCGCTGTTGGACGCGAAGTTTTTTGGCTTCGTCAACTTCACTTATGGGTGGCGTCCACTAGAGCGCCGACAAGATTAAGGGTCGTATGCACGGGTCACACTTTCATTAAAGTCTGACTTTTCGCAATGCTTCAAGCATAGAGAAAGTCTAACTTAACCTATACTTTAGGCTAAAGTGCGGTCCGTGAATACGGCCCTAAGAAGGGTTGCGGAAGCAAATAATTTATGTCATTTCGGCAATACGTCCGCGTCGGGGTCCGCGTCAGACGCGAAAAGTGTGCGAATCATCGTTTCCTGGGACATTACTACGAATCTCTGCGTATTGACTGCAGACATACCTGGATACTGACAGTATAATTCCTCCAAGGACAGACGGAGGCAAACTCGCCTGCCCAGGACATGGTTTTTGGTGAGCAAAATTAAGGCCTTTTTAAGGTTTTTTAAGGCCAATCCGGGAAAAAATTAAGGCCAAGTTGTCAGGAGTTTTAATGTGGGTTGTGCAATATTAACGCAGGAGAATGTTGTAAAGAACACATAAAGGTAGTAAGCGCCGAGGGCGGGATCCCGATTTTGACGACTGGGCGGTTTTCAACTGATATGAATAAAAACGTCGTTAGAACTTAGGAAGGGGAAACGGTTTAATGAAAATTCAAAACTGAAGCTAGGCCTACATCAAATTTAAGGCCTTTTTAAGGCCACTGAGTGAAAAAATGCTATATTTAAGGCTTTTTAAGGCCTTAATTCTCAAAAAAAAAAATCCTGACTTTTAATGCTTTTTAAGGATCCGCGGGAGCCCTGAGATGGATTTTCCCCACATCTGACACCACAATAACTTGGCTTGAAGAGAGAAAATGACCTATTAGAGGAAAAATTTGATTTGTCCCTTTTTGCTCTGGGAGACATTTGCCCCCCCCCCTAGCTACGCCCCTGGGGTGGGGTGGGGGGCATTGTTCATGCGTCTGAATATACATCATAAATCATCCACCACATGATTGAAGTGGGTCTGTGAAGTTATTTCCTAATTCCTAGTTCCTAGTTCCTTATTTTAATATACTGTAAATAAGGAACTAGGAAATAGGTTACTAGTTCCTTTCTTGTACTGTTAAGTGCCAGCCTGAAGAAGACCCCGGTTGGGGTCGAAAATTTGCAAAATCTGGAAGTTGACTTCCTGTATATTATCACTGTATAATATGATATATAATATATAATATAATATATAATATATAATATAATATAATATATAATATTTTATAATATATAATATTTTACCCCAGGGGTCAGGGCACTGTCTGTGGGTGCTTTTGGACCTCGGAAACACCCACCACCCCTGCCATGCATGCCTCAAGTCCCTGTGACCCATAGGTCCCGCATACTACCCCATTTAGGTCTGTGAAGTTATTTCCTAATTCCTAGTTCCTAGTTCCTTATTTTAATATACTGTAAATAAGGAACTAGGAAATAGGTTACTAGTTCCTTATTTTTTGTACTGTAAATAAGGAACTAGTAACTAGGAGATTTTCCAGTTCCTAGTTCCTAATTCCTAGTTCCTAATTCTCAAATTGACAACCATTTCCTTATTTCCTTATTTTTTTTGTACAACAAATAAGGAACTAGTAACTAGGAGATTTTCCAGTTCCTAGTTCCTAATTCTCAAATTGACAACCATTTCCTTATTTCCTTATTTTTTTGTACTACAAATAGGGAACTAGTAACTAGGAGTTTTTTCAGTTCCTAGTTCCTAATTCCTAGTTCCTAATTCTAAAATTGACAACCATTTCCTTATTTTTTTGTACTACAAATAAGGAACTAGTAACTAGGAGATTTTCCAGTTCCTAGTTCCTAATTCCTAGTTCCCCCCCCATTTGAAGTGAAATCGTAGATTATTCATTTTAAGCGTGTTAATTGCGGCGTCCGACGGGTCCGCTTTCATCGGCAGCCATGTCGTGTGCATACAATGTAGTCCCCTATTACGCAAGATGGCGTCCTATTGTGTTCGCCACGCTTCATGGGACGCGCAATTTCCCCTTCCAAAATCTAATGAGACTGAGAAGGGGTTCATTTCCGATGGATTTGCATTTCTCAACTCGTTTATTAGCAATGAATTATTTTCATTACTCATCCCCATGGACTTACCAGAATTATGAAATTCTGTTTGGAAATAGCCTATGAGAGCCCTACATGGCTTAGGCCTAGTCTATGCCAGTTTCCTTGTATACAGAGCCCATGGCATACATGTAGCTGTTGGAAACTTAGCTTTTGTTTGCATTTTCCCAAGAGTTGAACCTTCGATATTCTAGGCCCGGCTTCAAATGTCATCTGGACACAGAAAAGTTGATAGAATTTCCTTTTCTAATGGGGGAAGTGTCCTGGCAGTGGCCAAAAGGAAAAGAAATGACCAATTTGGGGCTGAATTTTGGTGTCCTTACTGAAGAGAGATGTTCCTCTCTCAGCCAAAACTTACCTGAAGGATGACAACTGAGCTGTGGACTGTGGTGTTTCTCCTTCCACATTTATACTGCATTTGGGTGCAGGCTGCCAATTCATTTTTCACAAAGTTCTCCTCTTTTCAGACTAAAGTGGTTTCCAATTAGCACTGGTAAAATGATAGGAAGAACAGAAGACTGACTCCTTCAGAAAGGCAACAAGGAGAGCTCATGAGCTCGTGATCTGTGGATGAGGATTCTTATCCAGTGAGTCTTTGTTCCCACAAATTCCAGCATCATTGCAACATGTAGATATTCAGTTGAGGGATGCTTATTCCTTCGAATAATAGGCCTATGATGTTACATGTATAACCTTCCCTTCTACACAGAAATTACTATTTACATAGACGAGTTCTCCTATTCCCAGAATGAAATGGATTTTCAAAGTGCCTTTTTCCATCTGCATCTACACAGAACTTGTTGAGTGGCTGACAAATATTTTGCTCAGATAATTAATCTGCTCTTTTCAGATGGAGATGGTTTCCAGAGGCGTGAGTAGCCTCATGAGGGCAAGCAAGAATTAAAGGCTTTTTTCAGAAAGAGCAGCAACATGGAGAGTACAGGAAGGATAGCTAGTTACTTGGTGAACGTGAGGATTTTATTAAGTTAGTCCTCCAAATGTGTCCACATGTAATATTTTGATATTCAGATTGGTATGGTTGAGGGTGCTAAAACCCAAAAGTCATCTGAAGTGGAACGTTGCCTTCCTCACCCAAGGAATTACAATACATGTAGTTGGACCTCTCCAATAAGGAGAGATAAAGGAGAGGTGCTGTCTGTAACTGAGATGTGTTCTGATTACAGAGGCCAAAACAGAACAATGACCAATGTAGGGCTGAACTTTGTTGTCCAAGAAGGAAAGTTGTCCTCCTGGCAAAGGTGTTTGCTTAGGGACGTTCAGCGAATTTGAAATGAACTCGTAGTTGCTAGATTTTTGGACAAAGTTGCTGAAATCAAGCCTCTCAATATTTAAAAGAGGAAGGTGCAGACTTTTTCTGAGCCTGTCATTGCAAGCAGTTTTCTTCATTTACCCATCCTCCCACAGCAGGGCTTTGGTCTCGTTCCTCTTCATACACTGTGTGAGCGGATGAAGAGGAGCGAGGTAAAAACCCCTGCTGTGGGAGGATGCATTTACCGGTACCTCTTAGTTCTTGTTCTAAAGCGAGTGCAATGGCTGAGACCAACTAAACCTCTTGGCTTGGTTTTGACTGAGTTCTCCTATTTCAGTGGTCTTGACGCATGATAGTGCCTGCCTACTCTGGCAGAGAAGTCTTCCTCTTCCCTACCTTGGTCCTCTTCTTCAAAATGACTTTGACCCTGAAGAACTAGGGTCTGTGGACTTCTTGATGTGCCCACAGACAACGCAGATTAAATCATGGTGGTAAGTATTTGTGTAGTTTTCATGTGTTACGGTTACGGTACCGGTACTGTTCACTATTTCAAGAAGAGTGCAACATATTCTCAGCAGTTAAGGCAAAGAAGGGACTGACTGTTGCTGAACTTAATGGCAAAGTGTCCTTTCTAAAGAGGTGTTCTGATTACTGAGGTCAGACTGAATGAAAACAGCCAATTCTTTTTCTGTGCCTTACCTCAGGTAGTTTAGCTGTCCCTACATCTTCTCCATTTTTTCAGGTGGAAATTAGGATGACAGATGCAGTGAACTGGGTCTTGTCG
Source organism: Notospermus geniculatus (assembly GCA_002633025.1). Taxonomy (NCBI): domain Eukaryota; kingdom Metazoa; phylum Nemertea; class Pilidiophora; order Heteronemertea; family Lineidae; genus Notospermus; species Notospermus geniculatus. The sequence goes on along the minus strand of NMRB01000314.1, from coordinate 265,419 downwards.
AACTATGGCAGTCGGTCACCTCGGAAACTGGACTTCAGCTCAGGAGTCGTGAACGACAGCAACTAGAATTGAACTCCAGCTATGGCCAACAGTCAGCTATCTTTAAAATGGACTCACAGTGAAGACTGCATGTACTGTTAGAATGCTTGAACATGGTGTGAATTGTGTTAAGCCACGGGGATGGCACCTTAATAGATCAGTCAACCACGCATATTGCCAAAAGATGGCAGCAAAGTTCTAGCGGAACAACACACAGGAAAATCCACATGATTGCCGCTAGATCAAGAATGAATGGGTCCGCTATATGTATTGAATTGGGCCGTATTGACATCTATTGGTCAACTCACAGACAGCTCCTATTGGCTGATGGTGAAATTACATTTCTGCCCGTCTTGGCTGGTATTATTAGTAGAGAAAAGGTTATGTTTTGTTGTGGTGATATGGCACCTTATTTGGCTGATGATGGTAAATAATTTCTCCTACATTTGTCCAAGGGTGTTTCATGTTTTTTGCCCAGATTTGTTGGACATGTCACTTTAGTTCAGTCGGTAGAACCTTGGAGGAATTATACCGTCAGTATAATTCCTCCAAGGTAGAACACGGGCAGCCTACACAAAAACGATTTATGACACTGGATAATATTGGAACATTTTATTTTTTTTTATTAAAAGAAGCTGATATGGATGCTTCTACTCTCAAATTCCAGAGAATTTAGTTGAGTGGACCCAGTAGGCGCACGTTGCTAAGGTGCAGTAAACACAGTTTGTTGATGTTATAGTGGAGCTGGGCGGGCGGTTATACATCTTTACCATTCCTTCTACCTTTGCACCGAGTCGTTGACTTGAGGTAGGCGAAAAGCAGTGGATGGTTGGCTCGTCGTTTGTAGTGGATCCATGATTGTCGGTAGCAGGCGCTGGACGGCCGACGCCCAATACAGGGGAGCGGCATGGCTAGTTTACAATACGGCTGGGCTAGTTATGTGCAGCTGCCCCTGGTTGCGGACTGAGTGCGTGCAGCCCACCACGAGTAAGCCCCTGGAGCTGTTGTGGATGCGTATGGGGCCCGGCCTCTTCGGGAGAGGGTTTCCTGGCATTCGGCTACAAACCTTCATTTCCAACTCGGGTGCATGGTTGGAACATTGGGATCAACAACGACCGTTTGGCAAGATAGTGGGTCATTTAGCCATCCATGTAGGAATGGGCTCCACATTTTGACATCTGTGTTTCAAAAACTTGAAAAATACTGGCGAAGCTCAACTAGGGTAAACAAATTAAGTGCCATAACCTGGACTTGAACCAGAGTCCTTAGTTTCTGAATCATGCATTCTACTGACTGGGCTTAAGAGACATGTCCCACATGCTGGGGTTTTGTAGACATGTAGTAGGAATGTGGTTATGCTTAAGTGTTTTGTTGCAGTTGTGTTTATAGGTCATGGGAATGGCACCTTAATAGGAGCAGTCAGCCGCGCATATTGCCAACAGATGGCAGCAAAGTTATAGCGGACCAATGTACAGGAAAATCTACGTGATGGCTGCTCGATCAATAATGACTGGGTCCGCTAAATGCATTGAATTGGGCCGTAGTGACACCTATTGGTAAACTCGCTAACACTATTGGCTGCTGATGATGACATTAACTTCTGCCCATCTTGGCTTGTAAAAATTAGGAACATGGTTTTGTTCTTGCATTGTTACGCCACGAGGATGGCACCTTAATTGACTGATGATCAAGTTTTGGCAGGACTGGTATTAGTAGGAACATAGTTTGTTTTGCTGCGGTTGTGTTAAAGCGAATGGCTTGTGGGGTTTGTTGACAGTTGTTTGTTGACATGTCCTCAAATCAAGCGCCGTTTTGAGAAAAAGGATGTTAGTTTAATGGGAAATGCATTAGACAGCCAAACTTCGGCAGGCCTTGCCGTTTGACGGGCGCGATTTTGCATGCACCTCGCCAACAATAGAATTTCTATTGTTTGCGGGGTGCATGCAAAATCGCGCCCGTCAAACGGCAAGGCCTGCTTCGGAGGCGTATTCTTCAAAATCTACCGCTTCGACATCAATGTGAATAGCACAAAATGTACATTTTGACCGACTGAATTTGAAAACGTCATTAACCCATTTTAACAAATTTTTAATCGAACCTCGTTCCCAGTGTTTACATTCTGATATTTGCATAGGTTTTGTATATGGCTGGAACACGGCTTTGCCTGGAGACTAGGTTCTCTCTCTATGGGAGGTACTACCAAAAATGTAAACAAACCCCGTGAGCCATTTACTTTAAGCCACGTGGATGGCACCTTAACCATGTTAATATCATTGTTAATTGACTGATGATGAAATTAAGTTTCTGTCTGTCTTGGCAGGTATTATTAGGAATGTAATTTGTTTGTTTTGTTCCGGTTGTGTTAAAAGCCATGGGGATGGCACCTTAATTGGCTGATGGTGAAATTACATTTCTACCTATCTCGGCTGGCAAATACATGTAGTAGGAACATGGTTATGTTTTGTTGTGATTGTTACGCCACCGGATATGGCACCTAAAAAGTGTTTTAGCTGAACCGTTCTCAAGTCGTTTTGAAACCACTCCGGAACCGTTTTCGTTAAAATGCTTTCAGACCGTTTTTAGAGCCCTCTTGTGTGGCACCCTAGACAGCATGGTTGGACCAGGCAGGGGATTTCCGTAATGAATGTTCCAAATCCCGGTACCGTAGTAATTTGACCTTTGTGTATTACATGTATGAATAAAACAATGTATTCCTTGTTGCAGACCTGGGGCCTGTTTCATAAACGCTAAAGGCACTTCATTAACTAATAAAACTTGCTTATGCTCTAAGGAATAAACTGGATATTGACACAAGTCCAGAACGAGCATATTCAAGTATTATTAGTTAATGAGGTGCCTTTAGCGTTTATGAAACAGGCCCCTGGTTACAGGCATGGTCTGCAGTGAAACCAGGTCTGCAGTGACTGTTCTTTATTTTGTCAAACTTCATAGCAGCATCTAGAGGCCTTATTTAACAAACCCCTGGTAACTTAACAAGAACATAAATCTTGTTTCGCTAAAAGTGCAATGGGACATTTGCAAACAAACAATGGTTTACCGATATGCACTTTTGTAAAGTTACAAAATGCTTCTTAAATAAGGTCAGAGGCCTATCTTCATTAAAGTGTGAGACTTATCCGCCTTTGTTCAACACAAAAAGATATCACACTTTGACTTGGGCTAAAGTGAATCGATAGCGGATTTTATTTACATTTGGCTGGTGTTTGTCAACACAAAATTCAGCCAATCAAGAGTGCACGAAAATTTCTTCGTTGACATTCTGGAGAAGTTTGTTTACAATTTTTCCCGAAAATTTGTCCCCTTTCGGATTCTATTTCTAAATCAAATTTTTTCGATATCGATTCGCTTTAACATGTTTATGAATATGAACCCTGATTGGAATTTCAAGTTTGCTGCACCTCCTGACATTCCCATCAGAGAAGTGCGTGCCTAACAAGAGAAGCACGCAGCAAGTGGGCCTACAATCCAGGCCTTGCCGTTTGACGGGCGCTAAAATGTGCATGTGCCTCGCAAACAATAGAAATTCTATTGTTTGCAAGGTGCATGCACATTTTAGCACCCGTCAAATGGAAAGGCCTGCAATCTGAAAACTTCGAATTTTGCTGGGAAGTGGAAAGTTTGTGACATAAGGTGTTCACCATGTGTCTAGTGACACGAACACCCACAGACTTCAATTGAATTTGTCATTAACAATGGTGTAATGGGAGAGATAATCCCACCTTCTGTTAGTACAGAGACTACATCATAGGTGGCGCCACCTTAAGACAAGTATCTCCAGGTCCAGTATGTGGTGCCGCCTAGATTTAAATTGCCCATGGAGAGGCTATCAGTGTACTGATTTCCTGCCTATCAGCAGCAATCCTCTGGCAGTAGTTTTGGAAACCAAATTTCCCCATACTTCATATTAACTGACAGTAAATCGTATAAATTGGAAAAGTATGTTTGTCCTTTCGGTGGTGACAGAGTGAAGTTGATCAGCAAAATATGCTGAACTTGGCGACAAAAAACAAATTAATTTCACCCAGTCTAAACGAAGCTACAAAATAATAATGTGAGTTCTTATATAGTGCATTCTAGTTTAACTGTTCAATGCACTTTACATTATTACCCCAGCTATAGGTCTGTACATTCCAATTTCCTTTCTCCACTCCCTGGAGAGTATTACAGTCCTGGCAGCCAATTTCAGCGCTTTTGGACTAATATTCACATAGACCATCACTACCAGCCAAGTACCCCTTTCACACCTGGGTGGGGTGAGGCAAAGTGAGTTGCTCAAGGTTACAAGCAAGCATGTTTTTTTCTTGGCTGGACTGTGAATTGAACCTGGGACCCACTGATCCCACTAAACCACGCTGGTGATATAACCAAAAATTTCATTGAAATATATAGAAAAATAAATGCCCAGCAAATGAAAACAAGTCGCTCATGGGCAATGTGCTCAGCTGACAATGTTGATTTTGGTGTAATGTAGTTTTAGTACTTGTAGGCTCAAAAAGCTAGACCGAAAACTATGGTCTCCAGACATAACATATTCAAGGTCATGAACATCATGAATAAGGCCAACTTTGAGCACACATACCTTTATTTTCTCAGAAATGATCATTCCTACCGAAAAATTGGTCGGGCTCAGTTACACAGACATGACAGAAAAAGTTGTACATGTAGTTGCATATGAACCATGTGATTGGCTATGCACAAAGACTATTCTTATTCTCTGCAAGTGCAAGTGGTCTGTGATGTCATCAAAAGTACACCTAGAATGGTGACATCATCAGAATTCTTGCAGGTGGGAAAATTCAAATAGCACAGTTTTTATTTCTGCAACTGCACTCCCTGGTGGACAAATGCTGAACAACTGACCCTCAAAGGAGGCGAAGAAAATAAATCCTATCAATTTCAATTTGACATATTATTGTATCTGGGCTGAGTTTTCTATTTTACAGAAAATGCCCCCTGGAGGGCATATTCTAAATAGTAGCCCTGCACAAAGTTCCTACTGAAAGCTCAGAAACTGAGAAAAACACACTGAAATCGACAAAGAAATACGATTCCTTGATCACCTCTTTTCAGTGCAAAATAACATTTTGAAATTAACCATATTGATATCATCTGTGCAGAGTGCTATTCTTATAATCTCTGACTTACTTTATCAAAATTCTTTTTGTTTCTCTAACCAGTCCCCATCACTGTTACATCACAATACAATGTCCATAAAAACAGCGGTGTCATGACATCACCAAAGAATGAACTGATTCAGAGTCTTCGTCACTCTCCATCAACTGTCCCATTATTTCCTCCGTTTCCGATGCGGATTCCTCATTCTGCTCCGAGTCATCTTCCGGCTTCCTCTTCTTTTTCGTTTCAGACAACGTTAAAATGAACTGTAGGGTGTATTTATTGTGGTCACAACTGAAATAAAATGGTCAGGTGTGAAAGTAAAGTAATCCTGCTAAAATCCACTTGTTGAAATCCTACAGTCAGGGTTTCCGCCAGAGGGAAGAATTCCATCCCCAAGAAAATTATTTGGGGATAAATCCATCCCCAAATTTTTGAGAAAGAATGAATTTTTTTTCTTTAAATCTTGTCTTTTTTCTTTTCAAAACATCATATTATTATACCATCATCTTGCAGTCCATGTACAATGTTTTGTGAAAAAAATCTCGATCCAAATAAAAAAATCCAAAAAATTTTTTTTCAAAAAAATTGAAAAAAATTTTGTCCATTCCCAAATTGTTTTTTCTGGCGGAAACCCTGTACAGGCATCATCATACCATTTGCACATGTATTCAGACATCCTGCACCTGCACATTTTATCATAATCCATCTAACGTACCCGGTAATGCAGGTGTTACAATACAGTAGGCCTACAGCAAAATCTCCTTTCACCTTAACATGATATTTCTTCTCATGTGCAACAAACAGAATTCAAGGCAAAACAGCTCATTAACTCACATTTTACCAATATCATCATATCTTCGGGTGACGACTTTCTGCAGTGACCTCAGAGTGGCCATAATGGAGTGCGACCGCTGCTTCAGTTTTGGTCCGTGCGTGTACAGGAGTTTCTGTACCCACGTCAGGTAGAATTCTATGTGTGGCGATGACTCCATTTGCGTGGCAACAAAGCTTAGTAACTTATCAATGTAGACATCTGGAAGGGATTGCCCGACAACTTCAACTGAAAGGAAGAACGGAGAAATCAAGGTCAAGTTGACAGGCCTATATCTTCTTTGTACGGTACTGGTATCTCAATCACCTGAAATCCACTTCGCTCTGATCCAACGGAAATATTCACTCCACTCTGATCCAACGGAAATATTCACTCCTATCACACTCACCATCTGACACAGGTATAGATTCCACTACCTCCTGTATCAATCTCTGTTCATTCAGCCTAAATGCCAGCATCAGAGCTGTGGAGTAACTGCCCTCTAACAGAGTCTTCTGTACGTTAGCAGGTGTAATGTCCATCTCGAGTTCAAATGGGTCAAACACTAGATTGTGATCAAGAGAGTAGATGAGGAGACCCTCTGTGGTGGTAGCAGCCCACGCTCTACCTGAAAATAGTTAGAGGAGAATGAAGAGTCTACGCTTTAAGGAAAGAAACAATGGTGATTTGCCCATTGAGAGTTACGTCGCAGGAGAAAACTCTCAAGTGGCCCCTATAGACATGGCCCAGAAATAACGGGACACCCGTTCCAGTTTTCGACCATCTCCTAAAGATCTTAGCAGATATCATATTTAGCTGATATCATATTTAGCTTGACAATAATTTTATTCTTTTTGGCCATTGGAAAGAGGATTACTTCTGGATATTGGCAATCCAAAAATTTTGGAACCCAAATGATAGAAGATTTAGAAAAGAGCGATTTTATTGAGGCAATCATCGGAAAAATGGTCACAATTCGTGTGTGCGGCGGGCGTGACGTGACGTCATTGGCGTCATGACGCAACAGTTTCCAATGCTTTTCCACGGCAAAAACGTGCATTATGGAAACTTTGGAACTAAAATTTCAGCTTCTATTGGTCTGCACAGTCCACACCTGTGTTGATGAGATACACGCAATGCAATTTACACAGGTTAAGTCTACTGGTAAATAGCTACAAGATGAGGGGTCAATTGTTATGTTAAACTTTCTGGCTTTCTCACAATGAGGATTTCAAAATGGGATGCAAAAGCCAACTTGGCAAACATAGCCCCGTAATCAACGGGCCATGTCTATAGAACCTCGTGAAGCAATGGCCACTGTTACTTACCTGTAGGTGAGAACTGAACCCCTGACACCCTAACTTCAGGTTTCCAATGCCGTGAACTCATGTCTCCTTTACGGACACCAGGCAGTGATATAGATTTCTCTTCAACTTCTGTCTCCACCAGGTCCAGGTTACCCCATTCAGTCATTTTCCGCCGATCAAGATATTCCTGGAAAAATAGAAGACTTCTACAGAAGGAAGTCAACATATATTGCAGCCTATAAACCTGAACTTGTTTTTCTTCCCCATGGTAAGGATTGACTCTGTGACCCCCATCTGGTGCTCACCAGTCTATCTGGCCTGACGGCCATCTAGCCTGGTTCGAATCCATCACATTTCCCGTTTCTGAGGGGGTGAGAGCCTCAGCCAATCATCGGGGCACGAAGGAAAATCGACGTGCCAATCAAAATCCATGTTACAAATGCGAGCGTGAAGAGCAAAGAAAGTGTCCAACGGTGATTTGTTTCGCGAGTTCTGATTGGCTCGGAGGCGGGCTCAAGTAGGGGTCAGGTTCATTAATAATTTATGCATTAACGGAAAAGATGACATGATTCGGACAAGGCTAAAGACGGAGTCGATAGCCTTGTTTGTACAAGATGGTGACCCCTTGCACGGCAAGCAGCTACAATGACTATGACACTTCACCAAAACAGCTCCTCAGGATCAAGATCGAGGTTTTTCTAAATGAACTTTGCACTGGAATTGCATTGGCACATTTTTGACCTTGGATTCCAGTACCCTAGACATACCTCTGTTCCATCAAAGGACAGATTCTTTGAGATCTCAAATCCGTACGTACGGACGCACGACAGACCACCACTAAATGACCCCAACCACAGCATAAGCCCTGCTGGGCCTTGCGGCCAAGCGGGCTAAAAATCAAGACTTTTGAGCCTGAATGATTGCCTCCACCACTGCCAGAAGCTCGTTTGTCAACAGCAACCAAATCTACAAGTACAGTACAGGCCATTATTAAAGTCCACCGCGCTGCGTATCCTGCGCGCGGGACGTTCACGTCTCACGCAATGCATGAGATTCTACCCTTCGCGCCGTCTACACAATCCCTCGCGCCTCCGAAGCACGGGCCGCGCGAGGGAGGCGCGCAGTGTAGTAATGTACACTGTGTATTAAGTGCACAGTACGTGCGCAGTACACGCCGCGCCACGGGATCCTATAGCTACTGTGCACATGGTGCAGGCTTCGCCTTCGCCCAAACAGTCACACTGAGATTCTCACAACAATCTCATCTTATCGATGAGGGTTTGATAGTTTTCATGAATCAAGGCTTGTCTTTTATCAGGTATTCATCTCTGGTTGACAGTTAAAAAATGACTAATTTTGGTCGAAAAACGATGTTTTAGAGCAAGGATTTGGACCGATTTTGATGTTTACATCCGCGAATGTCATCAACATGATGGCGAAAAACCGTGGATAGAATCGTGATGAAATGTGGTGAAACGTTGGTCAAAAACAAAATATTAGGGCAGTTGCCGTCCCTTCCTATGCAGGAAACAAAACACATGCCACATTTTTATCTACTAACGAACTTACAAACAGGACCAGACCAAACTTTGGGTATAATCATGACAAGTTACGACCGTGTTTACAAGGTTCGTCGATAGGCCACACTTCCTTCCGTTACCATATTTGGATCGCTGGTGGGCGGAGTTTCAGATTATTTTGCATAATTTTTTTTAAAATGGTCAAAAAATATTGTGATCTACACTTTAAACAAGAGGCCCAAGGGCCTGGCGCTCAGCTGACAGGTGACTTCAGTTGTAGTTGTAGGTGTAGTGAAGCATGCTGAAGGAGAGGTGGAACTGTAAACTGGGTCCAAGGATTTTATTATAGAAAACGAAGAGAAAGACGCCTTGGCTCAACTGGTCTTTAAGCAGGTCAAAGTAGATCACTTCAAATTACACTTCATTACCTTCAGTTTGATACCAAACATGACTACCTTGGCGCAACTGGTCTTTAAATTAGGTCAGTAGGTCACGGAAGTAGGTCAGTTCAAACCAACACTTCATTACCTTTAGTTTGATACCAAACATGGCTACCTTGGCTCACCTGTAAGATCAAAGGTCACAACAGGTAGGTACCGGTAGGCCTAACGGAATGGCTTTGGTGAGGGGAACGATCTCTACTGCGCATGCACATTTTGACATTACCTGAATTAGCCGTGTAGGCGGCGCTGAGACACGAGTTGTGTATCCTCTCCAGTCATTCCGATGCTGCAGCTTCAGCTTCCCGGCAAAGAATCAACAAAAAAGGCCGCAGTGTCACAAAAATACCATTCTGAAATGCTCCTTGAGCCACTGCACACTCGGTGCGTGGCCTTTGCGCCGTATGTGCACGGGACGTGCGCTTACGGCGCGAGGCATGATACTGTGCACTGCGCAGTCGGCGCACGTCCCGTGCGTGGCCCATGCACGGCTTGTAGAAGACGCTGTGTGTGTGACGTGCACGTACGACGCGCCGTCGGCGGGTAGCCCGCGCGCGGGGTACACGTGGCACGTGCACAGCAAGTGGACTTTAGTTTTGGCCTGTACTGTATACAATGTATAACAGGTTTTTGATTTGACGTACTTTTCAAGGTCACAGAGGTCAAAGTTCGACAAAAGTGACAAACCTGCCACACACAGTTTGTCATTATTTTACCGAGCAACTTCATATCTTGCATAAACATGCATTGGAGGGGTACCTTAAAAAGTACCAAGTTTCGGCCCGACATCCAGTATGGCCGCCAGGTGGCGTAACGTGAAAATCAAGTAAGTGCTATTACTCGGGAATAGCTTGACGCAGAGTGCTCAAATGTGATATTTCAGACATGAGATTTCTCCGCGGAAACGCGGATTTCCGTGTTTTAGATTCCAAAAAGTTGGCTCCTGAGATTCGTGTAAATCTGCAATAAAAATTGGGGGGGGGGGGTCCAATTAGTGCCCCTTTCCCATCCTATCACCAGCTCCAAAGTCATTCTTCGGATCGCCCACTAACTGATGCAATCGCCATGAACGCGGGAACAACGCGCTCTCCCTCCGACAGCCACGCCGGCCGCAGTCCACTTCAAAACGAAAATCAATAATTTATGCGCAATCACATTATGTATTCACGTCTCTACGCGCCATATTCGTGCCCTTCTTCCTGATTGGCCAATCAACTCCAGTGATGAACAGTGATGAATGGAATAGTAGTGTAACGGTGACCAAATTTGGCAATTTCCATCAGTATTCGTGCCATTAGTGACTTTCTTGTAACATGTGTAATGGCCACCGCTCAGTTCGCAGATGCCGGGAAATTGGGTCTTTTATCCTCCAATTTTCAACAATTTTCTACGCGCTCCCCGCCCCCGGCTTGCACTCGCCTGTCGGCCTTCGGCCGATGTTCCGGTTCCAAGATTCGTCTGCGTTTTCATGCCTGCTGAAATGCCTGGAATTAGGCTCTCTGGCGTTCCCAAATGACAAAATTTTCTCACGCGAGGGGGGACACCGCCCTCGCGCTCCCCCCGGTCAGGCCTTCGGCCTGACAGCACCAGGTGGCATAACCCAAAAATCATCAAAGTGCTGCAACTCAGGAACGCCTTAATCCAAAGCGCTCCAATGTGCTATGTGGCCCCCTGCAGATGACCTTTATGTGCATGTGAAGTTCCAGCCCGATTGGACATCCAATATGGCCGCCAGGTGGCATAACCCAAAAATCATCAAAGTCCTACATGGGAATGACTTGACCCAGATTGCTCATAACTGATATGTACCGCCCTCTGTCATTAGACTTATGTCCAACCCAGTCAGCACATGGTCCATGGACCATTTCATTGTCATTTGGCAGCTGTGCTGAGATCTTTACTGTTCAAGAGCGTGGTGGCAAGTGAAACCAACTGTGACCGTCCGAGAGGGTGTATCGTTTTCAGAGGTAGTTTGGAAGTGCCTTGTGGCTGTTCGTAATTTCTACCTCTGCCGCTTGGGGTTTATATCTATTAAGTTCAGCTTTAACTTAGTCATGAATAAACGCTAGNTATTGAACAAAAGACCTAATTTGAGCCTCTCATAGTGTCCATCATAGCTTATTTCTGTTAATTAGGTCAAACTGGCTGACCAAAAACATCGTAGGCACACACACACTCATGGAGATGAGTTGGCGCGAAGCCAACTCTGTCGGCTGTTGCCTATTCACACAAATCAAGTTAATATTTCATCATAAAAATGACTAACACGGGCAAGCTCTATGTCATTGGAAAGGAAATTTCACCAGGAATCCAATCAAGCAGTTTTTGAGGTGATTTCTTTCCATCCCAGAGAAATAAAACCAAAAGTTCAGGACACTGTAGAAGTGAAAGCTATCCTCAAGTCGGGATTGTTATCATTGGCAAACTCGATGGTGAGTGCACTTTGTCAGTTTGCCGGCGTTTTTGCGCCGCCTTATTTTTGAGCCCTCTACTGCAAATAATGAGATTGGAGTGGGGGATTTTTCATGGTAGCCAACCGGACAACTGCTTTGGGCCATTTTGGTTGTCCTTTCGTGATTTTTGGTAGCCTCGGGCGCTCGGACTACCGCTAAGATCGACCCCTGAAGTCCGGGGGCAGATGTCCAGGGGGCAAATGTCCTGATACCCTGAGTATGATCCCTAGATTCAGGCATCATGCTTAACATTCAACGTACATGTTGTTCCCCGGGTGTTGTTCCCAGTTAATGAAATCACATTTCAATTGTTATTTTGTCAATTTTTAGCTCAGCTGACCAAAGGTCAGCGGAGCTAGTCATATGTATACTGAGTGGCGTCCGTCTGTGTGTGTGTGTGTCTGTCGTCCGTTAAACTGGCACGTTTCGCAACCGCAAGACCCAGGGACATAAAACTTGGTGGAGCTGTAGGCCCTAGGGAGGGCTCGAAACAGCACCAAAAATTTTTGCGATTTGACCTACATAATGCCCTCCAGGGGGCGTTTTGCACAAAACGAAATGTCTCAATATCTCAGGCCCTATGATAAATATGTCAACCAAAAGTGATGGAATGGATAGGTTGATATTTTCTACATCAGCTCAACGGGAAAATAATGTTAGATCCGTCCACCAGGGGGTGCTATTCAACAAAATCAAAAACAGGGGTATTTGAATTTCCCGCCTTTCAAAGTTTCAAACTATGCATGTGTGACTCTGTAACTGGTGTCCTGTGCAATCACATGTATAGCCAGTGTATAACACTGAGACTGGACTGCATCTTAGCTTATTCAAAATGGCCACCATGCTTTTCATCACTTGAGAAGTTCAACGTACTGTTTATGGTGTGAGTGATCTTTCATCAGGTAAGGTACCGTAACATACTTCAACTCATTCTTTTATATGTGGACAGTCTCAATGCCTAATCAGTAACTAAGATCATTCAGATAGGTAGATTTGAACAGGTTGGACAGTCTCAGGAAGTATGCATTGACACAGGAACATGATCAACCTCGTCACCATGAATTAGTGCTGTGGTCTCACTAACCACTGGGGCATCCAGGCTACCAAGAGGCTGTTTACCTTGTTTATATCTAGAGCGAAGTTGATATTCATATCATCATCTTCTGCATGTAGGGCTCACAATATCATCATGGCACATATAATTGTTACATTGTCTGAAGTCTAGGCCTCAGCCTGTTCCAGCTTCAGTTCTCACCTGACAGTGACAGAACTGACATGACCACTGGGCTGTATTGTAGCGAACCAACGTTATGGGTTCACTAGAAGACCTCGTCCCAGGAATGGGGTTTCCGACTTCCGGGGACAAAGCATAAAGTTCAAGGGCTCGTCTCACGGTACCGACTAATGACACTGACTTAAAGCTGAACTGCATGCATAAAACCAGGGCCTCTCACGTTTTAAAAAAACGCCCGCGCCACAGCGCGTAAAAAAATTCAGGTTGATCGGTCAAAGCGTTCTCAAGCTAATTGACGGAAACCAAATGTTAACGGACACCGACGACGACACCGACACCGACACCGACGACGACACCGACGCACGCGCCACGACATAATGCCCCCGACTTTTTCGGAAGTCGGGGGCATAAAAATTTGAAGACGATCTAGTCATTAGTTCAGGAGTTATTGCACTTTTTGTGTTTTTGGTTTCCGCCACCTGGTGGCCAAACTGAGAGTCGAATCGGACCGAAACTTGGTGTCGTGGGTCATCTGACCTGGGGGTATATATGTACCAAGTTTCAGATCAATAGCTCCAGCAGTTACGAAACGTGCCCTGCTAACGGACAACGACGACGACGACGGACGATGGATGCATCACCATTGTAATAGCTCACCCCAGTGAGCTAAAATGAAATGGTCCATGGACCATGTGCTCACCCGTTTGGACATAATAGTGTAATGACAGAGAGAGGTATATCAGTTATATGAGCAATCTGGGTAAGTCATTCCCAAGTTGTAGGACTTTCAATGATTTCCAGTTTATGCCAGCTGGCGGCCATAGTGGATGGCCAATCAGGCCAAAACTTCACATGCACATAAACAGTCCAGACCAATTCCAGAAATGGAAACATTTTTAATGTTTCCAGTTTAGGTAACACTGAAATTAGGTATTTCCCATTTTTGCTAC
>NMRB01000314.1:208138-242737 GCA_002633025.1 Notospermus geniculatus | reverse complement strand
CTGCCGATTGAGTCAGTGTCGTCGAAAAGCAGTAGACCTAGGCTATGTCCAAGTTTAGACTGAGTTCTAGCTAATTTGGCTGATTGACTGAGTTAACTTTTAATGCCAATGTCAAGACTTAATGCTAATGAATAAGAGTAAGACTGTGGCCTATAGTAGGTTTAGATCTACAGACATAGGCCTAGAGGTGATTTGCTTTGTTAAATGCGTTGAGTTTATCGTTTTTGTCATAGGCCTAACGTTATATAGGCCAAGGTAATGAAGGTCGAGTACAATTTATAGGCCTAGGCCTACAAGCGATTTAGTCAGTCCGTCATAGGCCTATCTATACAGTTTTAGCAAAGCAAACGTCAACGCGAACGCCAATCCCATTGTTCGATGCCACGAAGAGAGCAGGCTGTGAACAATTGAATAGATTCGGGTCAGCATTTCGGGGTCTGTGCGAAAACTATAGAGAGTTTTTGCAAAGCCCCCGAAACGCAAACGCGAACGTCTATCCTATTGTTCGCTCCTCTCTTCGTGGCATCGAACAATGGGATTGGCGTTCGCGTTGGCGTTTCGGGGACTTTACGAAAACTCCGTACTCTCTATTCTGATAGATGTCGCTCTCTCTCATTGCTCTGGTGTGTGAGAATGGATGATCCGTAGGCCCTTGACTTATAAGCCAAGTCTTTATTCATGACACAAGGCAAATGAATGGTGAAAATTGAAATAAAAAAGAATGTACCGGTACCGTAATTTGAACTGGTGATGCCAGGCCCAGAAGGCACGGATAGGGTACCACAATCATGTGTGATACTGTTGTTTTTTATGAAGCCTCCTGTCCGCTGTAAAAGTATATGCAGAGATTGAAGTAATGTTTTGCTTTATTTTGTGTTTTGATCTGTATGATCATTACATAACTTGCTGTGGTATTAGCTACGGTTACACTATAGCCGTGGTTACACTACATAAAAATACTCGTGTTTTTCCAGACCCGTGTCAAACCCGTGTGAACGAAAATCCCGGCGAGAGGTCACACTACTACACTGTAGTTAAGTAGCCCGGCGACAGTTGCGCTGCAAACATTGACTCTTCGGTCATTTCTGAATTGGCCCACATTGTCGGAGGCGCGAAAACGACGTCAGTTAATGGCTGCGCCATCTGTAGCCTTGCTAAGAACTAACGAAACACGGGGACTTCGAAAACCCGGGGATTTTATGTAGTGTAACCACGGCTATTGTTTAAGACAACAAATAGTATCATTTTTTTCAGGGGCATAGGACTGGCACTTGCTGACCGTCTGCTGACGGCCAATCCAACAATGACCTTGTGCCTTGCATGCCGGAATCCAGCCAAGGCTAAGACTTGTCGTGATGGTCTTTCCTTGGCTCATCCAAGAGCCAATATTGAAATACTCTTGATTGATGTTGGGGAGATGAAGTCTGTCTACAAAGCTGTAAAAGAGATTAAAGAAAGATACAATAGATTAGATTATCTGTATCTTAATGCTGGGATCATGCCAGGGACTACTGTGAATTGGACCTACTTAATCAAGGGGACATTTTCAAGGTTTGTACATCGTTGGGATAAATGTGGATAGGCCCTAAAAAGGGGAGTCTGTTTCGTTGGAGACGGGAGTCGGGGAGAGCCCGACGCGACGGGACGTGTAACGATTTAGTTTTATATTCGGAGACGTTGCGGAACCCTAATAGCGGCTTTGTTGCACCCAGAGTAAACGGAACCAGAATTCGAGAATTTGGCGTTGGCAATGTTATGCCTTTATTGGTGAAGATATAGCCTAAATCAATTTGNACATTGTTGTCGATAAAAAGGCATCTGACAGCCACCATGAAAGTCTTGTTGTCGACGTGTAGCAAGTCAATTAAAAATTCGTTTGAAAATGGCACCGATTCATAATTCAAATATGGCTGCTACGGCAGCCATCCGGAAGTAGGTTCCGTACATTGTACAAAGACGTAGTCGTCCCTTTTTTGGCAGGTGTTGTTTCACTAGGAGGCCCTCTACGATACATCTATTCTTGTACTTGTTAACTTGATGTTACAATGGATGAGGCATGGGTACCACAGTACTAACAAGTAGAAAAATGAAAAGTTGTGTTTTAATTATAGTAACTGATATCATGCCATACATGGGCCTAAATTTGTCAATCTGGTTGTCTCAGTCTTCGGTGTTGATGCTTTAGTACGTTTTGGAGATAGCTTGAAACTCGCAGAGATGAACAAACGGCACAAAGCGGTTTCTTTTTTGCCGGGTGTTACGAAAGGCAGGACTTTGGTTCTTGTGTGGAGTCTCCTGATAGGCCTTACTGATGGATGTAAGGTGTTGTACTGGCCTCTCGACAAATTTTCGCCGTATCTGAATACAGTCGGCAGGTACACGCCACTTGTGGGAATGGACCGTTCCCTGTTGACAAATGGTCCGTCTGGACTTGACGGCGATGCTCTCGATTTGAAAAGTTGGAACCAAAGACATGCTGAGTCGCTTAGGGGTACATTTCCCGTGAAAGATGGATTCACCCTTGCATTCAAAATCAGATTTGATACACGTAATAAGCGCGGGGTATTGTTTCATTTTTGGAACATCAAGCAGCCATTCAAAGGTGGCGGCGGTTCGGGAAGTATCGGAGTGACTGTCAACAACAAGAGAGCAGTAAAAGTACGTGTATGCATTGCTCAATGTCGAAATACAAAAGCAAACTACATGTATATCAAGAGCAAACAATTTATGGAAAATGAATACATGTACTTCTTTCGTTTGAGACGGTGGTATGACTTCACCTTCAGATTCATTATACCATCAAGATCTTGGGAATACGACCCGCCAATGTTTTCATTTTGTGTCGACGGTAAACGTGTGTTGAAGATAGGATTTCGTAAAGCGTGGAAGTACGGACCAACACTTGCCAATAAGGCCGTGTTACATTTTGGCAAGGGGGCGAGGCCAGTTGCGACCGTCAGTATCACAAGGTTGCTTTTCATTTCCCACGTACCTGGTGCACCGTTGCCGTCGGTGGAGGAATACAGTATATTAACGGAAGGTGGGTAATGAAGGCTAATTTGCGATTTGCGGAACCGACTTCTGTTCCATTTCGCAAATTACCATTATCCTTGACGAACCCTTTACTTTGGTAATAAAGATCAGGTTACAAAATGAAAGTGGCTATTTACTAACTGAGCCCGGCTTGATAAAAACAATAATGTAAACTTTGGCTTAAAACGTCGAGCCAGCCTCATTAATTTTCATGTGTTTGATCTGAGTCAACCAGGCCAACTTGACATTGAACTTCAATGTCATATTGGCGTGGTTAGACTCGGATCAAACACATGAAAACTAATGATTGAACAATCAGGTATCGTACCTCAAGTAAGTTTCCGTGAATACGATTGGCCGGAAGCAGTCACGTGAGAGATCAACATTTCGGCATGTAGTACTCCAGGAAAATATTCCCGCAAAACGCTTCCGGTTTGAGACGGTCCCTCGGCCGCCATTTTGTTTCTCGCTTCAATTGAGAGGGCAGTTTCAAATGCAATCAAAATCTTCAAAAATACCAGTCTACTGTATATTGTCAGCGTTTCTGCTCATCGATAGCATGGGTCAACTGTTAACATTTTCGTAACACAACGGCCCATAACTATCGCAAGTTAAGGACAGTTTCAAAGAAATGAGCAAGCGACGACCGCCGATCTGCGTTATATTTTTATTCAGTGTCGTGCGTTCATCGACATTACATCAGCCGTGGTGCGGGATGCACTGGGATTTGAGTGATGATAAACACCACGAAAACTTCTCTGCCGATAACTTTCGGTACGACATACACCCGTCGTGTCGGGTAGTAGAGCGAAATGTCACCCCGAGAAAGCAATGTTGCCCTCGGCGGGCGCTTCGGGCAACATGGCTTTCTCGGGGTGACATCGCTCTCCCGCTCGATACGACGGGCACCATTTTATTTATATTATTGTCTTCCAAGATTGAATGCGCCGACGTCGGTCGAAAATACCGAGAAGGATCTATATAGCCTACCTACAGTTCATTCCAAATCCCACTGGCGCGAGGTTTTCAGCCGATATCTCCGCAACGGCTGGGTCAAATTCAACATACCATACAACAATTAACTTGTCTTTCTTGCCGGTATCTTTCTGCTATCTTCATTTTTCGCGTAAGGTCTGCATAACGGATCCCTCTCTCAAAACCCATTTCATTTCGCTATGCTGTTCAGTGCAGTTTACACGTGCGCGATGCATTGCGTCATTTCAAAATGGCCGCCATTTCGGCCATAAACACGAACTGTGATTTGTAAAAGAACTTTTTTTCTGTCACGTTTTTCGGGAAAATGACAGTGATGATGGCTGTACCGCCAAGAAAGACAAGTCGATTGACGTATGTTTGATCAAAATCGGCCCAGCCGTTGCGGAGCTATCGTTGATAAACCTCGCGCCAATCGGAAGTGGAATGAAGAGTAAGTCCTTTGCCGATATTTAAAGGGTTTTGCATGAATATGAAGATGACCATTTCTGTATCTAGGCATCAAAAAGAGTAGTAGAACTATGCGTCCTTCGAGCTAAAGCGGCTGGCGCCATATGCATATTCATGAGGAGGAATGTCTTTATCGCCAGCTCGACGTGCAAGGTTCAATTTGAAGCCTGTTTGTCAAGCTAGCTCGATAAATAAGACTGAATCTATGTACTGACCCAAAATACATGTACGCGTGTACCATTGCTTATTAATGAATATACCCGGTGTAACGTTTTTCACTGTGACATTACAATAGACAAGGCGCGACTTGATAATTACGACACACAGAGAAACAGCCAGTGCGTTTCCCAGTGTGTTCTAAACAACGGGAGTCACACAAAAAATGGCCACACTGAAAAACATTACACCCATCTTACAAAATACAGATACTAGGTAGCTACGACATCATGTCCGCATTTGGTTGCACATTGAAGGAGTTCACTTCATGAAATTTGCACAACCGAGTCCCGCACTGCATGCTGATGGTGCGACCAAGAATAGATCGGCCAATGCCCGTTGATCGACATCTACTTACACCCGCGAAAAGATGCATTTTGCAGTGATGAGGTCAAAGTGCTCCTTTCCAACCAGTGCAACTTAATTTCAGGGAAAACATTCGAAGCTTTATTCTACAAGAGCGTGCCAAAATCATCGCTTGTGGGATTCTTTCCAGGACTGTCGGCCATCCAATGTTCCATTCTTTGCGTCATGACGACGTCAGAATGCATCTCGTTCATTTCCAATATGGAGTCCGTTTCTGCTCCCGATGGACATGATCATGGATGCGTTATAACGAGATTTGATGATGACTATCGCAACATTTCTGTTGATGAAAAAAACGGTCGGGAGAAGCTTTTTTTAGTGAAGCGCTGGAATTGCTTGCCATATACTTTGGAAATTAGCGTTAACATTTTGAAAAAAAATGAAATTTCAAATTTGGAAATGCGTAAAAAAGCCACGATTTGATATCATGTGTTTTCTATCGAGTCTTGTGTATTGATCAGCTTGATGACATTGTTGTCGACAAAAACATGTCTGAAAACGACCTTGAAAGCAAACATTCATCACTCGCTTATGAATTTTTGATGAGAGTCATGTTGTCGACGTGTAGCAAGTCAGTCAATGAAGTGGCAGCTGTAGTTACGAATATTACCTCGCTGACGCTCCATATGCGCAGTGACGCACTATGCGTCACTGCGTCATTATTCAGTTCCTGTGTTTGGTGATTTTTGTAGTTGTCATGTTTACCGGTGGTTATGCCGGGTGTAGAGACAGATTTGAGGTAGTGTGCGGATACGCATCAGACGGTGGAATAAAGGCAATTTGTATGTACTACGTTGTATGTGTTCATTGACTGAAGTAACGTAGGTTTTCGGAGGGAGAGAATCGACCGAGAGAAAACAAACGACACACTAACGACATTCATCAGAATTTTATTTCGTCATCGATAGCGATCATGAGACACATCACGTGGCGTAAACGACCCATTCCTACGATTGACTTTTACGGTGACTTCAAAGGAAGAACCTTCTGTGTGCAGTGTGTTCGTACATGTACTTCCTGTAAACCATTTGTCTATCCCCAACTGGAAATCTGACTCAGTCTCTGTCTCAGTCTGACCTCTTCGTTAAAAAGGATTGGGTTCGTGGCGACAGGTTTTGTTACCCCTTGGCCTCAGACTGGGATCAGAAGGAATATTGTCGCCACGTCGATCCGCGCCTCGTCTTTTTGAATCTACGTTAATTTGCCACAAGAAAATCACTTCTATTTCCTCGACTGTTCCAAAAATGGCCACAAAGTTACATAAGCCTATGGACTAGTCTTTTAAAAGGGGTATTTTCCGTCAGTTAAAAATAGAGTGAACGACTTGTCTGACTGAATCCATTTTTGCTGGGAGTATTGGGGGATGAGTATCGCAAAGTTCATTTGAAAATGGCCTTGATTCAAAATTCAATATGGCTGCTATGGCAGCCATTGTGACGTAGTTTCCTTTGATAATCCTGCTTGTCGTCCGCTTTGGCAAGTCTCGTTTCACGAGGAGGCCTTCTGCGATCTTGTAGGCCTACATGTACATGTATTTGTTATCTCGCTGTTACAACAAATGAGGCATGGGTACCGTCATAGGAAAATGAAAAATTGTGTTGTAATTAAAGTATGTTTTAAATAATGCAACTAATCATGCCATAGATGGGCCTAAATTTGTCATCTGGTTGTCTCAGTCTTCGGTGTTGGTGCTTTCGTACGTGTAGCTCGAAACTGACAGAGATGAACAAACGGCACCAAGCGGTTTCTTTTCTGCGGGGTGTTACGAAAGGCAGGACTTTGCTTCTTGTGTGGAGTCTTCATGTAGGCCTTACTGTGGGGTGTAAGGTGCTGTACTGGCCTCTCGACAAATTTTCGCCGTATCTGAATACAGTCGGCAGGTACACGCCACTTGTGGGAATGGACCGTTCCCTGTTGACAAATGGTCCGTCTGGACTTGACGGCGATGCTCTCGATTTGAAAAGTTGGAACCAAAGACATGTTGAGTCGTTTAGGGGCACATTTCCCGTGAAAGTTGGATTCACCCTTGCATTCAAAATCAGATTTGATACACGTAATAAGCGCGGGGTATTGTTTTATCTTTCGAACATCAAAGGTGAAAGGCCAATCAAAGGTGAAGGCAGTTCTGGAAGAACTGAAGCGACCATCCACAACAAGAGAGGCGTAGTAAAAGTATGCATTGTACAATGTCGAAATTGGGAAAATGAACGCGTCTATTATAATAAGAAGACATTTCGTTTGAGACGGTGGTATGACTTCACCTTCAGATTTATTATACCACCAGCAGGCACTTGGGCGGATGACCCGCCAAAGTTGTCGTTTAGTGTTGACGGTGAATCTGTATTGGAGGAGATCGAATTTCGTCGAGCCTGGAGGATCGGACCTCCATTTCTCAGTAACGTAACGGTGATGCGCTTTGGCAAGGATGATCCGACCAGTGCGATCAGTATCACCAGGTTGCTTTTTATTGCCCATGAACGTGGTGCACCGGTGCCCTCGGTCGAGGAATACAGTGAATTAACAGAAGGTGGGTGACGCGCCCTTTCCTTTCACTGTTTACAGATTTGCATGATTTTACGCATCTTGCATCTTCCATGCTGCTGGATACCGTCTGAGAGTATATTTGTACGGATTAAAGGGAGACATGCGAAAAATATTGTCCGGCGGGCACAAGTTGTCTGAGTTGCAGCGCCGTCTGTTAATACACGGTGACACTACGCTATATCACAGGCGCCTGTAGAGCTATCAGTGAGTTTCGAACACTTTTCTAACCAAACGTATCAAAAAAAAACACAACACGTATCTAAAAACACACCACGAGCTCATAAATTCGTGAGCTCGAGGTGTGTTTTTTACAAACCAGTGTTTTTTGGTTAGATATGTCTTCTAAGCTCACTAATAGCTCTATAACGTTCAGCTCTATAACTAATAGCTCAGATAACGTTCCAAGTCTCGACTCCGACTCCAGAAGATTCCGTTTTGGGGAACTACAATTACAACGGGGTTTCCAAAGCAATGGTGTTTTCTCTTTCAGGAGAACGAATAGAACCCGCCTGGGTGGTAAATATATCTCCGACTTGAAAAATCCGAATTTTTGCACATCAGAGTCGGAGTCGGACTCGGACCAGATCTTAACCTCGCTATTAGGTAATACGACATCGGTATGATGTCCCCGAGTGCCTCCCATTCTGACTGCCTGACCAGGCATTGTTAAACACGATTTTCAAATTATCAGTGCCTCCCGGGGCATTTGCAAATGACGAAGTCATCTAGATAAATGCCCTTATGCTAAAAACACCCGGGGGAGGCAATGAGGCTGTTTTTCATTGCCTCCCCGGGCATTGGCAGATAGTGGGCAATAATGTACATACATGTACACCGGCATATTTACAATGTAAAAAGTGCAAAGTGGATCACTTCTTACACATAATTGATCGATTGTCATTTTACATGTACATGAAGGTAAAACATTCGAAGCGTTATACCACAGTACCGGTAGTGTTCCAAGTTCATCAGTTGTGGGATCCTTCCCAGCGCTAACTGCTGTTCAATGTTCAATTCTTTGCGTCATGACGTCAGAGTGTATCTCTTTTAAATCCAAGATGGCGTCCATTTCCGGTTCCGTTAGACATTCTGGATGCGTATTGACGAAATTTGATGATGAATATCGTAATATTTCTGTCGATAGAAACAATGGGAAGGAGAGGGTCTTTTTGGTGAAGCATTGGGATTGTTTTCCGTAGGAAGGAAAGATGCTTTGTTTTGTTTTTGGAAACATCATTCGAAGTTTGATTCTATGAACCAACCCTGTGACCGTATGGGCCGTCACGATGCACCAACGAAGATTACTAGTATCTTGAACTCAGATTGAGCCACAACTTTTCTATTGTTACATCATGCCCTGGCAAACCTGTCAATTGAAAAGCTGTGGCTCAACCTGAATTGAAGTCAATCTTCGATGGTGCTACGGTCCTATGAGGATAGGATACGGGTGTGAAAGGAATGAGTGTCCTAGGAATGTAGGTCCGAGCTCAATCATCTGCTACTCCTATAAGGTTAAGTTCGACTGAGACGGACTTGGATTCCTGTGGGACCTAGATTCCTATCACATCGGCGTGAAACGATTTGCCGGGGATGTATATGCACACATTCATAATGTCAGTTACAACAGTCAAAAAGAATGTTAATGTCGCTGGGTCAGGCTGGGGAAATCGAAGTAATTGGCCAATTTATTGTATTGTTGTTAATAGATTATATTCTGAATGACATAGTAAATATCGATGCGGATCTCGGCTAATTGCTGTCCAGCTAATATTGTACCGCGGGACAACTCTCAGGTGGGGAGGAAGTGAGAGTCGCTTTATCTCGCGTTTTTTTGGGAAAAATCTCTTAAATCCCAGGAAAAAAGTGAACCATGAACTTTATGGTTGAACCATGAACTGCGGACAAATAACAGTGAAGTTCATAGTATGCGGAAAATAACAGTGATTATAGTTCATAGTAAAACTATGAACTTAATATTTGTCCGCAGTTCATGGTTCAATAAATATACCGTGAAGTTTGTAGTAAAACTATGAACTTCACTGTTATTTGTTGAACTATGAACTTCACTGTTATTTGTTGAACTATGAACCTCACTGTTCATAGTAAAACTATGAACTTCACTCTCTGTTACTTTTCCGCAGTTCATGGTCATTATTTCCTGGGATTTTTCGCATCTGAAGGCGTTACCATGTTGGGTTCTAATGCTACCGGATTATCGACCTAATCGTGTTGGGTTTTGAAGTCAGATAAACATTATCATTTCGACGGGATTTGTCGTCTCAGCCAATGATTTTCGTACCTCAATATAGCTTATCAGTCAGATAGCAATTAAAGGATCTCTAATTTGACTCCCGACCAAGAAGGAGCCACCTAGCGGCAGCAACACAAACTACAAAAATCCCTTACAAAATGTACGTAGTAAATCGGTCAATTCGCCGACAGCGTAGTTAGTCCCTTGGGTTGGAGACTGACGCGGTGGCGCTGGCTGTCGAGAAAAAATGGCAATACCGTGGTCCTTTAATTAAGACTTCGTGATCTCGTTTAAGGAGATTTGAGTACACAAACTCCAAATAGAATGAAAGCCTAGAACTATGTCTTCATCACTAGGCCTACCGTTACTGGCAAAGACAGCTGTATAAAGTCTGGCAACATCTATCTTCGACCTAATGGAATGCGGAAGTCATGTAATGTGACAGAACTTTGCGGTTTATAATCATGCCTGTCGATCACTTGTGGTCGTTCCCTGATTGTTCGCGTTGTCCACCGGTCATTCAATAGCCATGTGTGATTAAAGGTCCGTGGAAAATCCAACGATCAATTTCCTAGCTTCCGCATTCCATTAGGTCAAAGATAGATGTTGCCAGACTTTATCAACTTCGCCGATTTTCCACCAGTTCGATACGTCGTTTTGAGATGGCCTATTTCCCATTAGAAAAAAAAACGTTGCACGGATATCATGACCGTACGTTTGTTTTTCCTATGTGCATTTCCCCGCATGTTATCCAATATTGCAGTCATTAACAGCTCTTGGCTGAATCTATGATTCCCTCAGGGGCATCAGTTGTGGGCTTTACGTCATCAGAGTGATATGTCGGCAACAGATTATTGACGTACGATCAACGATTGACCAATCCGCTGCCTGAATTGGCCGCAGGATTTGCTCTCTATTTCTCCAGCGACGGTGTTGCGTTGCCTGGGTCGCCAATCTGCTTCCGTGAGTTTCACCATAAAACGCCGTGATAGCTTCTTCATCACACATCGTACGGTCAGCTAATGTAGTCATAGGTCATAAAAGGACTCTATATAATGTAGAGCCGGCGAGCCAACCATTTGCAGAAGTGTCGGAAGAGAAGTTGAAGGGCGTGTCTGGTGATGCAGTACGGGGGAAGCAGTTAACTTTCGTTAATGCGACAGCAAAAAAGGACGCATCAGGCTTGGTCGGTACCTTCCACGACCCTCAGGATGATGAATAATGTCTTCGTATTGTGGTCGTAGTGGTTGATTTACGGAATTCAAAACTTTAAACTGTTCTTTAGGCTTTGTACTTTGTACAATGATTTTTATCTTGTTTCCAACTTTTTTCGCTTTTCACGCGAATTTTGATATGTAGGTAGTCATATCGAGTATTACCTTCACCAACTTAAAGCGGATTGTTCGCGTCTATCCAAAGTGAACCAAAAATAATAAAACAATCCGTTTTATTCGTAACAACAACTGGTAAATGCATTGCGGCGGCCGCTTCGGAAACTGTTCTGTGGAATCTTTGACTCGGTGCGAATAGTCCGCTTTAAGGAATATCAGGGCAATGATAGGCCTCCACGATTGACTTCTGGACGAGACTCGAACAGATTCAGCAGCCGAGAGGGAACCGCTTGTTTACACTGGAGACATTACAGCCAATTATCGGAATTTGATTACACGGTTTTCGATGTCAATTGTGATGGATATTATACTGTTATTGTAATTGAGACAGGATACGGTTACATGGAGTAGGCTCAGACCAATTTCGACTTGATCAGAAAGTGTCCAAGTGTCAGAACGGGAAGGATATAACGTATGAATAATACCTGGGCCTTTCATTACGATGAGTCNACATCCGCACGATCTTTTTGATCGGCAACTGATCCCGCAAGTGAGTCGCAACTGCAGTCATGTCACACCAGATCGGCGACTGATTTGTTCCACGCTGTCGTGCCTCAGACGCAAAGTGATCCGGAAGAGTCAGCGTGCGCCTGTTCTGTGCCATCGCAAGGTCGACCTGACATCCGCATAAGACATCTGAATGATTAGCCGTGGTTTTTCACATACGAGTTTTCATTCGGCCAACATCCTTCATATGACGGCAGTTACCCACTGGACTGGTAGGTGAGTGGGGAGTGTAGCTGCCCGTCTGCTCTTGTTGATTTTGTTGTCTCCTTATGGCGACAATATTCATTTGAAGAGTGGCAAGTTCTTCTGGTTTATCTGCACATGCCATAAGAGAAATCTTGCTGTTGGATATGCCATTATAACCGAGGTTTCGCAAATCTGACGAAACAGGAAGTACGGAATACGAAACTCAACTTCATTTCCAGGACCTAATGCATTTCTGGAGATGGTTGATACTACAATGTCCCTGCTAGTGCCAGTGCGTCTTTTAGCATATCATGTAAGACCGAGAGAGTTATGGTGCATCTTGTTTGTACAATTTGGTGTTCAGTCCAAAATGTAAAGTCACCTGAAGAGGGTTCGATGCGAACCGAAATCGATCGTGAAGTGTAAATAAAGTGTTTTCATCATGAAGATGCTGACTCTGTTTATTGCGTACATATGGATGTTTAAGCATCTTGAATTTTTAAATTTCCACTTCGTATCTACGAAGTGGAAACGAAAGATAATTGTATACACTGTACCTCTATCGGTCTAACGTCATACGCTAAAAGACGCTCTTGCAGCAGGCGATATTGTGGTATCAACCATTTCCTGAAATACATTACGTCATGGAAATGAAGTCCAATTTCGTATTTCGTACTTTGTGTTTCGTCAGATTTGCGAAACCTCACTATTGACCTAGCAATAGCATTAAATGCTTTCTTCTTCGATCCGGAAGCCACCTCAGAACGGTTTCCAACATCGCAACATGCTTGGTGCATGATAACGAAACTCTCTAAATTGGAACAGGCTACGTTATCTTGAGGGTATACCTACTCGAGTTTGTTGAAGGCCAGGTGAAGGATATCACATCAGACATCTAACAAAGAATATCGCTTTTTGTGTGTTTAGGAAATTGCAAAGACAGGGCCATGCTTCGGGCAAAAAGAAAGGATTGTTCTCCACGCATGGGAAGCAGGAAGTCAAGGGTAAGGTCTCGTTCAGGTGTGTCGGTTTTCTCCTACCGATAACTGCAGTTTCCAATCACAACACCGGTACGTGCGCTGTATTCTGGATTCCATAGTTTTATTCCGATACCTTTCGTTAGTCGACGCTCTTTGTTGAATACGCCGACAAATTTCAAGTATTTTTCTGCATAATACCATAAAGGAATCAACCATAAAGGTTTAACTGCGAACGATGAGCTTACTGAGGGATACACCTCATGTGTTGCCACCAGATGTCTCTCACTGCCTGAATTTTGGTTTTACGTAATAGGCAGGAGCTTCAACATTTTTTGTGGTGAAGAGGTACATGAACCTGCCAACATGATGCTTTGAATTCCATTTCTGACGATAACTGAGCTATTTTCAGCACAATTAGTGTTCCATGTACAAATGTACGTCAGCCTATTCAAATGTACACCGATGACCCTGAACACACATCGTTCGTGGGGTTCTCATTAATTCAATCCTTTTGTATCAAAAGATCAACTAGTCGGAATTCAACAAAATTTGCAGTGAATGTGCAGAAGGGTCTTGCCTATCACATGGAAACGTCAGAATGCAAATCTGTTGGGTTTTAAAGGGATACCGTCCACATTTATAAAATGCTAAATTTGTCAGTTGAACCTTTATGGTTGATTCCTTTATGATAATACGCTACCTTACGAACAAGGATTGCTTGTAACGTGAAGCGCACCTGATTTCGTCGCAGGTGAATCAAGGTGAATTGTCCTCTTTCGTGGGATGTCTATAAATTCAATCGACCTATCGAACCACATTGTGAACGATAGAACTGAACTAGGCCATGGGGAAAGCGTGTTCGGGTGGATTATAATCATCAAATGTGACTGTTGTAGGTCATAAAAAGCTCTGTCATCGGAAGGATATGACCCAGTCCTAATTGGAATGATTCTCACACGCTTTGCGGTTGGATTCGTGTATGACTTGCAGCTGTAGGTAGGCCTACAGCAGTGTCGATTTTATCGAATGTCGATTTTTTGATTGGTTTTATTAATGTCAGGTTCATAGGGACACGTACGGATGTAACATCATGTGACATCTTCTTCCTGATATCGTGCAACGTTGTTGATATCGTGGTTCCACCCGAACCATCATGATGTCGTGCCTCGTACGTGAATATCGAAACATGATGTCGGTCGTCTTTGTGTGTTGACCTGCAGCAATTCACTTGGCAAGAGTGACACCAAGACGTCCGACGCAACTTCTCATTCAGCTACGCCATTGGACCCGAGTGTCTTCTTATTCTAGTGCATTTATCGCAATTAAAGTTTTTCAGTACTAAGTCGACCTGAATTCCTTTGAAATTGAATTCCTTTCGTCGGAATTTAACCCATTCCATTGCTTCACTGGCTCTCCTTGTGTTCGGTTCGGCTGTATCAAAAGAGCAAAACGACGAAATGGCATTGGGATCCAAGCTATTCAAGTGATTTGCAAGAGACATCTGTTTTACCAGGATGCCTATTCAATAGTCCTTTCGTAGTGGTCGTCGTCGTGATTTCTTAAAATGGTCTTACCAGTCAGGATCGATTTTCGTCCGTGGAGGATGTATCCTTTCAAAGCAGTGTTTCTCATTCTTGTGATAGCAAGAACGTCCTCATTCCTGGTGGATGGGCCGTGTCCTACACGGTGTGATAAAATATCGCCTCGTTATCCAAACTGTTTTTGTGACGAATTCTGTTCTTTGCACGACGACTGTTGTGAGGATTACCAACCGGTGATCCGAACAGATACGGGAGTTTTTCCCGAGTTACGAAAAGCTTTCAAGTGCAGTGATAATTTTTCTGCGGAAGGTCTTTCGTTGCCGCGTCAGAAGGCTTTCATCGCAAGTTGCCCATCTTGGTTCAAGGATCGCACCGTAATATCCCGGTGTGAAGGCTCCAGTTTGAGTAACGTCTACCTTTTTCTACCTGTGACGAGTAAAACGTACGGCGTGACGTATAGGAATGTGTACTGTGGCATGTGTTGGGGAGATTTGGATGTTCTCTTTTGGGAAATACAGGCTCATAAATTACTTCGTGGTATCCTGGATACTGATATAATGGGAGTGATGTTTATGAGAAAGGATAGACCACCTTCCTGGCGCACGATAATCGACCACTTCAAACTGAATGAAACAGCATTGGAAAACGTGGACGTGTTCGTTTTCAAAAGTCCTCTACCGAGCTCGGTCAGGCCGTGTGATGCTGTTGTGAATTTCTGTCCGTTAAGTTGGTTGCATGATGATGATGTGATTGATCTCTGCGCGTCCTCCACGGCTTACGTGTATTCTAAAGACGACGCCGTGAAGTACAAGAACAAGCACTGTGCTGAGTGTCATAACGTGACTGAACTTTCCTGTTTCCCTGAAGTGCCTACAACGTTCTCTGTCGATCAACTTAAATTTGGATCGCTTGTGACACTCTTTGATTTAAATATTCATTCTGGCGGAGAATCCTCCTCTCAGAAATGCAAAGACGCTGAAATGTACGACCCAATAACAAAGGAATGTAGGTTACTCTACTGCCTGACGAAGGAGGGACAGGAGGACGAGATATGCACTGGAATTTGTGATTATGTGACCTTCGGCTACGGGGAATACGTCATTCATACAAATGAGTCGGTTTTCATCAAAAGCCTTTCGACTATCATTCCACGTGGGGACTATGTCCTGAGGAACAAGAGTCTCCTTATTTGCGACGAAATAATCAAGAATATAATCCGAGAGAAGTTCCCTTTTTCAAGCGACGATATTGTGAAAGGGGTCGTCTCAATGGTTGGCCAGATTTTCTCTATGGTCTGTCTGGCGGTGCACTTCATCGCTTCTTCAATAATACAATCTCTCCGCCGTATCCCAGCAACGAAATCCATCATGTCCTTGGATGTCTCCTTGCTACTGGGGCAGATCAGCCTCCTCGTCGGATCGGGGTTAGTAGAATATTCCCTCCCGTGTAAAATAGCAGGGATTCTTGTGCATTACTTTTTCCTGGTGTCATTTGCATGGATGAACGTCCTTGCCTATGACCTTGCCTCGACCTTCGCGGGAAGGGCTGCCATCCATCGTGATTACGGGCACGCCAAAGGCATGAAAGGCAGATTCGTGAAATATTCAGTATTCGCCTGGACAGCGCCGTTGGTAATCATCATACTAGCTATCGTATTCGACGAAACGGATCTCCTTCCCCAACTTCGACCGCTCTACGGGAAATACGTCTGCTGGTTCGGGAACCCTACCGCTCAACTTGTGTTATTTCTAATTCCAGTGGGAGTAATTCTGATAGTAAACATGGTTCTCTACATTCTGACCCTGCATGGCATTTGCAAGGTCCAGCGAGAATCAAAGATGGCGGCCAAAGGAAAAACAGACAAATGTTACCTTTTGATATACTGCAAGTTATTTGTAATCATGGGGCTTACGTGGGTATTTGGCTTCATAGGTACCCTAACGAACAGCGACCCAATATGGTACCTATTCATAATTTTCAATAGCTTGCAAGNGCCCCCCCCCCTTTTTGTGAATCCTGGATCCGGCCCTGACGTGTATTGCATGTGGGACATGTATGTGACATCAGAAGAGATTACACGGAAAAATTCCAAATTATAGAAAATAATTCGACGTATTAACCTGTCCTCCGGCGTGTATCCAAGTTTATTTCCACTGCCGACTGTACCGAACACGTGTTCGAGGGAAGTACTGCATATTCCAACACCGTAAGTGTTCGGCTTTTGTGTGCATGAAGTCAAGAATTCTCACGAAATCTATGTACACGTACAGTAGATTACGTGGACGGAAATCACGAGACAGTGAAAGCAAGCCTTGAAAAACTGTTTGCTAAAAGTGAATCTCTCCATTCCGTTGTTGTACTGTATAATTCGTGATAAGAACATGTGAGTCAAATAACCGTTCATTTTGTTGCAGATTGTCGCTCTTTTATCAAACAAGCAGTGTTCATATTCCACGTGAAAGATATAAAGAAAAGGTTACATCGTGTGTTACGCATGATTAAAAGCTTTTTGTGAAGTCGTTGCAGACAAGAATTTGACCACGTCGACAGAGAACATCGTGTCTTCAAGCTACAAACGCTCGTCATACATATGCCGTATCTTCCTCGTGGTTAACGAATGACCTCTCTGCTGACAAAAGACGTTCCATCCACGATCTCGATTATTTTTCTTGGTTGCGTCCCACGAAGCAGAATTTCTGGTCTGCCCTCGAATACATTTGGTTTGGGAGTGCATGGTCAACTGGAATATTTGCATAATGAAAAGCTGACTTTTGTCGCAAATTTTGCAATGGGGATCTTATAAAATGTTCTCAGTGACTAAGGTGTAAGGTGGGGAATGAATTTGTCTATTTAGTCCTTGCTCTTAGAATGTTGGGGATGTCAACGACCACAGGCAAGTAATTGGCCGTTATGCTTCTGGAAAAAACGGGCATGTAGGTCAATCTTGCTGATGGTTTGGACGAAGATCATCTCCCAAAAAAAGAATATATTATACAATGTACCGTTATTAACCGTTCTCTGCAGACGACAATGAACTTCGTCGTACCAAGTACAGCTATCACTAAACTAATTGATTGCATGTTCCCCCAATTACACCAAAATTGCAGTTGTGAGGTCACAGAGACCTGGCTTTGTCGCTGGATCTAGGACCTCCAAACAGTATTACCATACCAAAAGCTTCACAGTCAGGACTTCGTTTCGAAGACCGCTGATGTCGAAGATATTGTTGTGTGGTCAGCAATAGAGAGGATGCGCAGCTTTCCGACTCCCGGGTCCGACTCCGACTTTAACTGCGAGAATGAATTGCAGTCCGCTGTGGACATCCTTGATACACGTTTGCAAATCGTAAAATGCCATAACTTTGTGGCAGAATAATTTTGGCTCGTAATCGGAAGTGCGCATAAATCACAAACATCGTAGTTGTCATTGTCGTGTCTCTAAGTCGTAACGACTAGGATTACGACTTCACTATTCATTATTTATCCGCACTTCCGATTTATTAGGCCAATTTTTTCTGCCTTCAATTTAATGTGTTGTTTGACGAATTGAAAACTTCTATCACATCGTTTTATCAAGGATGTCCATAGCGGACTGCAATTCATTCTCGTAGTTGAAGTCGGAGTCGGAGTCGGAAAGCTGTGCATCCTCTCTAATGCGGCCGATCATCAGCAACAGGAGAAGCTGTGGACTGGACAACGCCAGCCCTCTGTGACCTTACAACTTTGTGTTTGGCACGGCCTCACCCGCCGGCAAGGGATTTTCTATGGCCCAAGGTTGGCGCGTTGGCCCCCGAGCTGGAAGTCCAGCAACGTTCAGCGCGGTCAGTATTTGGTTGGGTGTCTGGCACGAATGATACATCGACCACGTTCTTGCTGCATGGCAGATCACCAGTAGATATACCACTAAAGTCGCTTTTCGAGGGCAGAACGTGATTTCTTGACTAATGAAAGTGTTCCTGCTCATGTCCTCTCAATACAAGAGGAAATTCGATCTATTAGGCCTACTTTTGCTGGGATGTGTACGTGCTGCACTGATGCCGAAGTAGTGCCGGAAGTATTAGAGAGGGTAGAAATCAAACGATAGGTAAAATTTACGACAACGTTATTTTTCATACTACACATTAACCAGATTTTATATTCCATTTCGGTACAAAAATAACGTTGTCGTTAATGTTTACGTTTATCCTTTGATTTCTAAACCTCCCTATTACGTTGGCTTCAACGTTGTCGTCGCATGATATCTTGTGAGGGGTTAACTCGGGGAGAAAAGACAACGGTGCAAAACGTTGTCGTTATCCACCGAGTTCTTTCATACATATCTGGAAAATACGGACAGTGAAAAATTATTTAATTTTTCCCTTCTTATGCTGATTTGCTGGCTTCCACCGTCGTTCCTTGTCGTGCCTTTTCCTTGATTTTGGCGTCAAATGCCGTGGACTGAACTGAAATTCCTGTACACTACTAACGGCCGAGGTATCCAGCACTCATCCAGGGCACCCCGGACTCGTCGCCAGTGCTCTGGGAAGTCAGTTCTGCGACTGACGAAAACCGACGGGACCTCGGCATGCCAGGACTGGTCGAACCGCATTTTAGAGAAATGCATGACTGTGCTGCTTTTGAACGCCTCGCAGTCCGTGATTCAAGCTTTGACTGTTGGTATCTTGATTTGCGATATTTTTTCTGATTAGTTCGTTTTCGGAAACAACACCTGTTGTACGTACAGGACAGCCGCTTCTTCTGACTCGGACGTCTCAGGTGCTACAACCTGGCTTGGATCGGCAGCTCCTCGTTGGGCGGTGCTTGAACCATCTCCTCTGCACTCCCTTCTCGTTTATCCCTATTCTGGTCTCCTGTGAGGAACTCTTCTACGACTGCCTTTGCCCTCACATACCAGACTGCCGCTGGTACATAGATGACCAGCAGACAACTTAACGTCAGCGCGGCGAGGATGTAACATAGTATATCATATCTTGATAACTCTGTGATATCTAAAAGCAAAAGATTCCCAAAACGGTCAAATGAAAATCACAGAAAAAAGAAATCAACTGGAGTGGAGACTCGGATCTCACTACAGGGACAAAATGGTTCGAAATACTTTTGACTCAAAATGAAACAGAAAATATTTCGGCCCGAGACAATGACATCTCAATCTGAGTTGAGTGATCTCAGAATGAGACTGTCAGTCTCTCGGCCCAAAATATTTTCCGTTTCATTTTGAGACAAAAGGCTCAGATTGAGATGTCATTGTCTCGGGCCGAAATATTTTCGGTTTCAGTTTGAGTCAAAAAGTATTTCGAATTATTTTTCCCTATAGTGAGATCTGAGTCTCCACTCGAGTTGATTTCTTTTTTCTGTGATTGGGCGCACATTTCCATTTATTTTCTGATTTCTTTTTCTTTACCACTGTACTGGCCAAATTCTTCATCGTCCACTGTACTAGCCAAATTCTTCATCGTCCACTGTACTGGCCAAATTCGTCATCTCGACACAAGAAACACACAAATTCTGTTGGCAGAATAATGTTCGTCCATGCACGGGCGTTTTTCTCGGTAAAATCACCCTCCGCTTCGCTTTATATCTGCTCATTTTCAAGATAATGTTCTATATGTCGCTTGTTGGACAACAAGGTAGGAACTCTTCGTCAATAGGGAGTCTAAGAAATCAAACGAAAAACGTTAACTTTACGACAACGTTATTTTTTGTACCGAAAATACAATATATACCGGTACAGTAATCTGGTGAATTCGCAGTATGAAAAAAAACGTTGTCGTAAAGTTAACGTTTATCCTTTGATTTCTTAAACTCCCTAATACATGTACGACGACAACGTCGTTGATTACGGCTGTGCTGAGCATGGCACAGTCAATTTTGTCTGCCAGCGACTGGGCCTATCTGACATGTAATACTACGAAAGCCCAGAAGGCTCATTCAAAATTCAATATTGAAACCCCGATTTCAATCTTGAAGTTCGGGGTATTGAAATCGGGGTTTCAATATTGAAATTTCAATGAGCCTTCTGGGCTTTCGTATAATACTCACTGGTCGCCGCGCTGCAGGCACCTTCGATGCCAAGAAGTAGAAAACTTAGTGAAACAGTGAGTGTCAGGATGAATGTTTCTAGTCCGGGTGGACTCTCCAGGTAAGAGACTGCAGAACCTGAAAAAAGCCACGAAATCATTGATCCCTTTTGGTTTTGATTGGAGGAACTTTTGTTGAAAGCTGAAGGGTGTTGAACGTCGTTGAAAGCTGTTGCCCCGTCTATAGTCCGGTCGCAGAACGAAAAAGCGTGACATTTTGGATAACAGCAATTTTTTGCCGACCTATGATAACATACATATAGCCACTTAAACAAAATAAATATCATTTGTAAATGCCAAGATATCGTCATTTTTCAGAATACATAAAATTTTGCTTCGGTTTCCATAGAAACGGGATTTTCCCAAAACGCTCAAGGGTACTAGAGTGGCACCCGGTGGATTCTGACACTCTGTCATTTGGAGATATCAAATATGCAAATGAAATGGTCCATGGACCATGTGCTCACCTGGGTCAACGTACCAGAAAAACAAATGACAAATGTAAAATCGAAATGTTCCAGGGTCATGTATCCTCGTTAGATGCACCTGATAAAAATTTGGAGACAATCCAGTTAGAGTTCAGGACTTATTGGAGTTTGAGCTTTGGTTTTGGCCACCTGGTGGGCCAAGCGGAGAATTGAATCGGACCGAAGGGTGGTGTCATAGGTCGTCTGACATAGGGGTGTATATGTACCAAGTTTCAAGTCAATAGCCCAAGCAGTTACAAAACGTGCCACCAAATGACTAAATTTTGAACTTTGACCTCTGTGACCTTGAAAAGTCGGTCAAATCAAAAAACTCTTACTTATGTCATGCATCCTCATTAGAAGCACCAATGGTAAACATTTGGAGAGGATCCACTCATTAGTTCATGAATTATTGCACTTTTTGTGTTTTTGGTTTCCGCCACCTGGTGGCCAAGCTAAGAGTCAAATCGGACCGAAACTTGGGGTCATAGGTCATCTGACCTCGGGGTATATATGTACCAAAATTCAGGCCAATAGCACCTGCGGTTATGAAACGTGCCACTTAAGGGCAAAATTTTGAACTTTGACCTCTGTGACCTTGAAAAGTAGGTCAAACCAAAAACCCGTTATATATGTAATGTACCCTCATCAGGTACACCTATGATAAAAATTTGGAGGTGATCCAGTCATTAGTTCAGGAGTTATTGCACTTTTTGTGTTTTTGGTTTCCGCCACCTGGTGGCCAAGCTAGGAGTCGAATCGGACCGAAACTTGGCGTCATAGGTCATCTGACCTAGGGGTATATATGTACCAAGTTTCAGATCAATAGCTCCAGCGGTTACGAAACGTGCCCTGCTAACGGAACACGACGGNCCCTATTCAAGTTCCGAATTCAAATGTACATATTATCATAAATATATATATTTATGATAGGCTATCATGTTATCATCAAAATGAACTCATCGACAATCATTGATAGCAGAGAAAAGTTGTTATTGACACAAAATGCTCCTTGCCCTAGATTGATTTATACCGTTCATGTGATGTAGGTAATAGAAACGGGTTTCTAAGGTGAAAGTCATCACGTCTTTCTTCCAGATTCGAACCCACGGACCCTCGCATGAGGCATCAATCGCCAGCACCAAGGGGCAGCACGCCTTATTAAACCACTCAGCCAAATCCCCATCTTCAAAAAAGATAGTTCAATGGCCCACGTTAAAGGAGGCGTCCATCAGTACCCTGCGAGTAGCCCAAACAATCCTATATCATGTGAGATAGCATCTTGACACATCAAGGCCTACGGTCACTTCGCCCTCCGACTACGCTCTCTGGATTGAGCGAGAGTAGGAGTGATAGGAACACTTGTCAGGGCAAGATGGTGATATAGGAATGAATCAGTTACGGTGATCGATCAACAGATTTTGAGGACATACGTTAAGATGTGATACAAAAGATGGGCCAACGATCATTGATGAAAAATATTTACATTTGCAATTTTTTTTCAATTCGATAACTTTTTCTTGGGTGTCTAGAAAGCAAAGACCTAAGATCTAAGACCTAAGACCTCTAGAAACCTAAGACCCTGGATACTAGAAACATAAGATATTAGTAATAGACTAACCAAAACTGACAAGGTTAGCCAAGTACGACTCAGGCCCGTAGCAGCCGGGGGGGGGCCGGGGGGTCCAAGGCCCCCCCCCCACTTTTTTTGCCAAAAATACCTTGGCCCAAATGTCCATCTTATATGTCCATATTTTTGCTCTCAGATCCCAGGAAAATGCATCTAAAGCACTTAAAGCACTTTCCGGTCCTGACCGCCTCCGCCGAGCTACGCACCCAATCTTTCTGTCAATCCTGCATCCGACCCTGCCAGGGACCCCCCACTCATCAGAGGGCTGCTACGGGCCTGCGACTTGCCTTACATGTAGGTATCAGGAAAGGACTTTACCGGTAGTTGATATTCGCATCTGACGAAGTCACGATACATAAGACCCTAAGGGCCGTATGCTCAGGTCGGACTTTATTAGCCTAAAGCAGAGCTGTAGTTCTGCACAGATGCTACATGTAGGTGGAATTTGCTAGTCGCGCTTTGGTTGTAGCAACTCAGCTACTTGTATGGGAGTAACTTGGTGTGATTATCTATCTACATGTACTAGGTATCCTCTATGTGTACAGCAAATTTTTGCCCACTTGGAATGCAAATAATGGTTAGCAGGCAGCCATCTTCGAAAATGGCTTTCGGCACATATGTCAAAAATTCTCATGCCAGAACGTTTTGACCTCGAAATTTGGACCATAATCGTATGACCCTGGAACTCAAGGCCCCTGGAATTTCGATTTAACATTTGTCGTTTGTTTTTCTGGTACGTTCACCCAGGTGAGCACATGGTCCATGGACCATTTCATTTCCTACCTGCTGTCTTCAGCAGGCCTTTTGTCGTTGCCTGCCAAAGGGTTCGTTCACATTTCCAGATGATCAGTTCCATCAGGGGCATGCACACCAACACCAAAATGTATCGGCTGTCCTTTAGCAGATTCCAATTGCCAACATGCCCGACGTGCCAGCGTTTATGACTTATCATGAAGACCTGGTCCATCTGAAGAGAAAAACTTTAGTTTCGTTTTGCCTGCCTTAACAACCTTCGTCAACCAAGCCCAATCCCCATTGACCCCAACAGATATGGTTGGCAAATCAACTGAGTAGGGTAAATCAGGTGCACTCCCTAGTCCCTAATTTCTCTAAATGGTTAAAGTTCCTTAAGGCGGCCTTCCACCTGAAAGTTTTCTGTCGCAATTTTTCTTATGGAAACCTATGGAAAATTGTCAGACACTCTGTTGCAGGTGGTCCAAAATTTGCTCGTGTGTCTATTGTTGAGGACTGCCGCGTATTGTTCGAAAAGATTGCAGACATTTCTGGCGAGGAATAGAACATGTGCTATTCCAAGCAAACTGTCGGACACTAAAATAACTGGCTGACATAATCTTTAAAGGCCTCTTCCACGCTACAGAAATTGATCACGCAACAGAGTATCTGACAATTTTCTATAAGTTTACAAAAGGAAAATTGCGACAGAAAACTTTCAGGTGGAAGTCCGCCCTTAGGGTTCCAGATAGAACCTTTTAGTAGCAGAAGGTTCTATGACAGGCCAAAGAACCCTCTTGGAACCTTTTGTGCTAAGAGTGTATTAAACTCAAAGTAGACGTCAAGTGTGGGCTTTATCTGTCGTAATGAAATTCACAAGGCATCGTGTTTATTTCATTCAGCGACATGATTTAAGTCCTCCTTTCTGTGATACGGACAAAACAAGGAGCATACTCCCCATAGTATTCAAGTGTCCTTACCATGTACGTCAAAGACAGTGGTAATGCCATCGCCGACTGAAGCATAAAAAAGAACACTCCCTTTTTAAACTTCAATCGCTCTAAGGTTCTCCTTCGTTGAAAGTGCCTCATTCGGTCATGGTAGGTCATGTTTTCTTCCTCAAGGTTCATTCTCGGTTTCAGGCAGAATAGATGTGTCTTGAAGAGGCGGATTAAATCTTTCCAGGATGCACTCCCTGAAATGGGCAAAGGCGTGGTTTAAATTGCATTTTCCTATAGGTCGATTGCGTCTTGAAGCAACTCGCGGCAACTAGCTTGCCCCGGCGATGGAAGCAACTCGGAGTGACTGATCAGTTGCCGATTTTGTCGACCCGAGCGCGCTTGCGTCTCCGGGCAACTGCCGGATCCGCTAGTTGAGCGTGCTGTTCGAGGAACTGCCAGTGAGTTGCTCCGAGTTCCTCTCAATCGCTGAAATGTCGACTTGCGAGTGGAAGTTTTTTGATCTGCGACGGATCCGTCGAGTTGCTTCAAGACGCAATAGGGAGGTTGAGATCAGCGACTTATCACGGATCCTTATACGTATACGTATCGAATTCTGTACAACGAGGACAAATTTTGTGTACATTTCGATACGTATACGTGTAAGGATCCGTGATAAGTCGCTTATCTCAACCTCACTAATGTCGACCTGTGGGCACCTAACGCTTATACCCTGTTATTGAAAATTGCAGGGCATAACCTCAGGAATACTAGTCTCGGGGAGTTGGTCGGTAATAGGGAGTTTTCGCAAAGCCCCCGAAACGCCAACGCGAACGCCAAACCCATTGTTCGATACCACGAAGAGAGCACCGAACAAAAGGACAGACGTTCGCGTTGGCGTTTCGGGGGCTTTGCGAAAACTCCCTAATGATTGGGACGGACGTCAGGCCATCACTATTGAGTTTTTGAAGGCCTTTCTCGTTGTTAGATCCAGTCGACGTTGGGGCAATGGCTCAGTGCAGCCTGACAGTCGACCTACCTATTTTTGTTGTATTTGTGGCGAACCGATGTCTCACGAACATGAATATAACCGTCGACACCACATAGCCGGTTAGGTAAACTGCATGGACGACGGATTGGTAGTAGCGGCGGCGAGTTAATCCCCCAGGTCTCAGCGCATCACAAGCATCTAACACGACAAAAGCACAGGCAACTGTCCAATACATCCTGTTGATAGAAATGAAAGCTCCCGAAACAAAACATGCAGGAAAGATTCTCGTTTAAAACATCTTGTCCATGGGGCAGAGAATTGAATTGTCTCGAGATCCTCCAGGCGGAACGAAAAGAGATGACTTGCTGGGAAGAAACGTCTTTCGTGTATACTATAAGGCTTGTCTACACCATCAACATTTTCGGGGTTGGTGTACACTCTTCAACTACAGGCCTGTCTACACCATCAACATTTTCAAAACATTTCTAAAGGCCTCCATACACTGAATGATACAAGTCGAAATTAATCACTACTATTGTCCGCTCCAAAATACTTTTTGTGGAAACGTTCCATAAATGCTAAAATCTTCTGATACTTTTGTGGAGTATCTCAACATGTCGCCAGATCAAGTATTGTCCATCTGACCATAGCAGCGACTAATTTCGACTTTTGTCATTCAGTGTATGGAGGCCTTTAAAACATATTCAGTTGCAACAAATCCACAACACCCTTGTTTTGGGATTGTTGCACAGTGTGGACAGAACTCGCAACAGTTCAAAACATTGTTTTGAAAATGTTTTAGAAATGTTTTAAAAGAAATGTCATGTGAATTCTTCTGCAAACATGTTTTGAATTGTTGCAAGTCTGTCCACACTGTGGCAACAATCCCCAAAGAAGGTGTTGCAGATTTGTTGCAACTGAATGTCTTGTAGAAATGTTTTGGAAATGTTGATGGTGTGGACATGCCTTTATCAAAACATGTTTTCAAACTGCAGATCCAGTCCACGCTCTGCAACGAACCAAAAACAACGGTGCTTTGGTAATGTTGCAGCTGGTGTTTTTGAAATGTTTTGGAAATGTTGGTGGTGTATCAGGGTTTGACATAAGCCAAGGCCATTTTCCAAAACACCCTTGCTGGCCCTCTAAAGTGTCCAGGGCCATGGCTGGCTGACCCTTGGCCACTCCCCCTGGACCCTCCAAGACGACATAGGTGTCAGTATACAATACAATCCCAGTAGCCTACATAACCACGAATATTGGTGAGCTGGGGCCTGTTTCATAAAGTAACTTTAAGCTAATGGTACCTTTAACCAAATGGAAAATGCATTGAGTTAATGGTATCATTAGCTTAAAGTCACTTTATGAAACAGGGGCCTGGCCTTCGATCAGGCATTCCCACCACGCTAAAATCATCACACTTTTAGCACTGTTCAATTTTGTCCCCGATTTATCGACCTTTTCCTCTCACGTAATCTATTGACTATTAATGCACATTCAAATCATTTGGCGTCAATGCTTGTCTCGAATAAAGAAATTTGAATTATTTCACCAGCTTCGAGTTTTTGTACGATTTTTTAAACACATTTTCGAGGTTATTTTTGAGGACGCCTTCTGATTGGTCATATTGAATCATCTCAGCTGCACACTATGCTTCATCATAAAAAATGGCCGCCATCCTTTTCGTCGTTTGAGAAGTTCGACGCGCGCGTTGATGCCATTACTAACCAGGTACGGCACCATACTTCAACTCATTCTTTTATGTGTAGCAACAGTTTCCATGCTAATTGATCAACGATAGCTCCGCAACGGCTGGGCCGATTTTGATGAAACATACGTCAATCGACTTGTCTTTCTTGGCGGTACAGCCATCATCACTGTCATTATCCCGAAAAACGTGACAGAAAAAAGTTCCTTCACAAATCACAGTTCGTGTTTACAGGCCGAAATGGCGGCCATTTTGAAATGATGCAATGCATCGTGCACGTGTAAACTGCACTGAACAGCATAGGGAAATGAAATGGGTTTTGAGAAAGGGATCCGTTATGCAGGCCTTGCGCGAAAAATGAAGATAGCAGAAAGATACCGGCAAGAAAGACAAGTTAATTGATGTATGGTATGTTGAATTTGACCCAGCCGTTGCGGAGGTATCGGCTGAAAACCTCGCGCCACTGGGATTTGGAATGAACTGTAAGACCATTCAAATGCTAGATTCGAACGGTCTTTTCGACTAGTATACTAATAGACTGTATATGAACTTGATCACCATGATAAACATAGCATGCCGCCTTTGTGCAAGTCTGGTTCCTCTGGCCACCGATGGTGTCGCTGACTCAGTGATATTCACAATGCCCCTAGGCCTAACACCAGCGAACCGTTATTCCTTTCTGCTTGTTTACCTGATACTTGACAACCTAGTCCAAGGCATATCGCACGACGGCGACCGAGAGCAACATCTGTAATAACTCCGAGCGAGAGAGGTAAAATATATGCGATCACTGTAAAAAAAAAAAAACGGGAGAGAAGGAAAACGATGTTACTAAGTGCACGAGTATAAAATTTTAATGGCCTGCATAGAATTGAAGAAATATATTGGAGATTTGCTCGAGAAAAATTTGCCCACGGAAATAATCTGAGGTGCGAAGATGGCAGAGAATACTTGTTCACACCTGTATAGATTCCTAACCAGTACATGTATATCCATTATGAAATGGAATTAACGAAGTGAATGGTTGGTTAATGGTTGGTTAAGTTAGGGTTAGGGTCAGGGTTAGTGTTGGAAGTAGTATTAGGATTAGGATTAAGATTAGGATTAGGATTAGCTTTTGCTATACAGTGGAGCCCCGGTCTACGACCACCCCTATAACGCGACCACCCCGGAAAGACGACCAGTTTTCAATTGTCCCGATTGTTTTTCTCTTTATTTCCCTTTGGAGAGTTTCACTAACGCGATCACCCCGCTATCCAGACCGCGACCACAGCTTTGGCTGTCCCAAGTGGCAATTAGGACCTCGGTAACACGACCAGCCGCAACCTAATTAGTGGTCTGATTATCAAACAAAGGCGAGTCAGCCGTGTGTGTGTACCAAAGAGGACCAATTAACCCATGACATAAGCCATGTGCATGACGGTTGGGGTCAGCGATCATAAAAGGCAGGCCTAAGCATGAGACGGGCGCAATATTTACACGGAATTCACCATTTCCACACCTGCCAGTCGTCCATCCTAGTCGTCACAGTGTCAGTGGGCTATCTGCTTACTAGTATCAGGCCAGGCTGGAAATGGTCTAGTCTGGTTTATTAAACGAAACATGGATAAAAAAGAACATATGACACTCAGTTTACTTCGGTCTGGATCGGCACTCATCGGGCCGATTTCGGTAAGGCGACCACCCCGCTAACGCGACCACTTTGGGTCTGTCCCGTGCGTGGTCGTGTTACCGGGGTTCCACTGTATAGGTTAGGAAAAAAA
Source organism: Notospermus geniculatus (assembly GCA_002633025.1). Classification (NCBI taxonomy): domain Eukaryota; kingdom Metazoa; phylum Nemertea; class Pilidiophora; order Heteronemertea; family Lineidae; genus Notospermus; species Notospermus geniculatus. The sequence continues at coordinate 213,977 of NMRB01000314.1, read as the reverse complement.
GTTGGTCGTAATGGATATATCGGTTAGGAAAAAAATCGCGTCCCGGTCACTACGCTATCGTAAAATCCCCAGTACCGGGAATAGAAACGTACGGGCAAAGACCAGACGCCATGGGCCTTTTTCCTGAATATGAACCCTAAGCAACGGTGCGTCACGTCTTGCAATATCCAAATCGGTACAGATAGCCTCGATGAACAGGATTGTGAGGAGGCAGATTGTTGGCCACTTGTTTCCTCTTGGCAATGGTCGGGATAATAATGGTGTCGTTTCATCGCTTCCTGTATCCATAATGTGCTTCTCTACAATAAAGAGTGTATTGAGGACCGAGGTGGAAAATATTTACCACCGAGGTGGAAAATAATTATCACCGAGGTGGAAATTCAGAAAGAAAAACAAATAAAATAAAATAAAAATATATGCATGACACTTTGGGGCCACCGTAGTTCGTACACGCATGACAAAGGTCGAAATCCACGTAATCGATTCAATATCGTATTTTTACAGCAACACTCCACAAAAGTCGAAAGGGACTCTTCATTTTCCGTCAATTGAGGAATCTGAGTTGTGATCCTTGAGAAAATGGAGAAAGCTAAATGTATGAATCTACAAATTGCAGCGATTATTCTGATCTGTACAGCACAACAAATTAATCCCTGCAATTTGCAAGTGCATAGCTTTTTCCGTTTTCCCAAGGATCACAACTCAGATTCCTCGAGTGAAGAAAATGAACAGCCCCTTTTCTGACATTACTTAAATTTACAAATCTGTTGTTCTTTCTCCTTTTGAAACCGAGAAAGTATATTTTGGACTATTCATATATATAAGGGTTCCATATACTTTGTATTTTGACCTCTCTCTGTTAAATAGGCCTACAGCAGCAGTAGCCATTGAATCTGAATGAAATTACGTATAGATACAGCAACATTAGGGAGTTTAAGAAATCATACGATAAACGTTAACTTTACGACAACGTTATTTTTGTACCGAAAATGCTATACATGTATATATAATCTGATGAACTCGCAGTATGAAAAATAACGTTGTCGTAAAATTAACGTTTATCATTTGGTTTCTTAAACTCCCTATTTAGCAAGACCACGGTATTATCGAGTGGACTTTTGCAGTGAGTATTATACTTTCGACCGTCGAACTACAGCTGCAGAAATTCTTTCTGAAATTTTTGGTGATTGATATTATCATAAAGGTTTTTAAACCTTAAAGGAGCTGGACGTCCAAGTTGTAAACACTCACTCACTGGTTCTCTATCCACGCGACGCCTGCGGTGCTGCCACCTATTGTCGGTGATAAATACTGACGTGAATATCGTGAGTGAGTTGCATTGGACCGGGCACCAGTCTAACGATCACTGGTGCTGCCACCTTCACGAAGGAATAAAACTAGTATGCTGGCCACTGTTTGTAAACAAACCAGTTTGTTTACAACTTGGACGTCCAGCTCCTTTAATGTTTGATTCCTTTATGGTAATATCCCTCAGTTACTTCATGTGTTGCCACCAGATGTCTCTCACTGCCTGAATTTGAGCTTTACGTAATAGGCAGGAGCTTCAACTTTTTCTGTGGTGGTGGGGTACATGAATCTGTCAACTTGATGTCTTTGAATTCAGTTTCTGAGGATAACAGTGTTATATCCAGCGTCATTGGTGTTCCATGTGTAAATGTACATACGTACATGTAAGCCTATTCAAATGTACACAGATGACCCTGCGACATCATCGTTCGCGGGGTTCTCATCATTAATTCAATCCTGTTGTAAGATCAACCAGTCAGAATTCAACAAAATTTGCACTCAACATGCAGAAGGACTTTCTCTATTATATGAAAGAGTCAGAATGAAAATCGGTTGAAATTTAAAAGGGATACTGTCCACATTTATAAAATGCTGAATTTGGAAGTTGAACCTTTATGTTTGATTCCTTATGATATTACCTGATTCGTTTTAAGAACATTTTCCCCCTTTTCCACTTAGGCCTACTTATCCCTGTCTACTCACTTTTTACTTTTTACCCTCCTTACGATGACCCTTCGTCTTCTCTGCAAATTGTTGAATGCCAGCCGAACTCACAAAATTATGCCAGATCATAGTTCTAATGATTCAAAATCGCCCACTAGCACTTCAGGAATACATCGGGCCGTATTTTAGAACGTTCCTTAACATTAAGGTCCACCTTAAATTTATTGTTCTCGATGGCTTTACAATAGACTAAAGGTCGACCTTAACGTTAAGGAACGTTCTAAAATACCACCCATCGAATTTTAGTCGAAAACAATACATGTAGCATCTGCATCATGTCGTCATGCTTTAACACTTGTCTCTGTAGTTGAACCTCGTGCAAAGCTTTTCAAAAGTTCATTGATGTGGAGTACGCAAATAGTTGATAAACATGCTCATCACGACCATAGCGTGACATCAGTTGGACGAACATACTAACATGTCTAGAATAATACATGTAGTAAGAAATACACTGGCGGACAGAAATGTTAGGACACTTTCAAAATTCTAAGTCATTTTCCTCTTTTGCCTTCCTTTTGTCTCTAACCACTGGTTATTTTTCTTATTAATCAGAACATTTTTACCTTTGGCAAGTGGGTTATATATAATCCCATGAGATAACCCATGCCAAAGGCTAATGACATGGGGTTGCTGATATATATGAGTAACAAAGACAATCATGATGTGCTTCGTCCATTCTTGTCACCTCCTTTGAATTTGAGAGGTTTGAATGGCACCTATCATAATCTTTGTTATTCATATACATGTATCAGCAACGCCATGTCAATAACCTTTGGCATAGACAATCTCATGGGATTATATAACCCGCTTGCCAAGGTAACAATGTTCCGCTCATGAATGAGAAAAATAAGTAGTTGTTAGAGACAAGAGGAAGAGAAAAGAGGAAAATGACTTAGAATGTTGAAAGTGTCCTAATATTTCTGTCCACCAGTGTAGGCAACACGACAGGTTGCTTCCTGGTTTTAACATGAGATGTTGACAATCCATACATCTTGCTGCCAATGGCGCTGAGAACTGCGGTGCAGAAGTATGTCAGACTTTTGAGTACAACCATGACATCATGATCAAGTTTGGAATTGGGTGAGGGAAGTTAGCTCCCAGTTCCCAGTTCCCAGTTCCTTATTCCGAATAAGTAGCCAGTTCCCAGTTCCCAGTTCCCAGTTCCTAGTTACTTATTCCGAATAAGTAACCCTGCATGGCATTTGCAAGGTCCAGCGAGAATCAAAGATGGCGGCCAAAGGAAAAACAGACAAATGTTACCTTTTGATATACTGCAAGTTATTTGTAATCATGGGTCTTACGTGGGTATTTGGCTTCATAGGTACCCTAACGAACAGCGACCCAATATGGTACCTATTCATAATTTTCAATAGCTTGCAAGGTGTTTTTATATGTTTCGCATTCCTGTGTAGGGGAAACGTACGACAGCAAATGAAGGAAAAAATTGGCGGGTCAGCCGCGGTTTATCGCCGTACTAGGAGTACCGACTCTTCGAACAGTGCTAAAAGAATAACTCAGTTGAGTACCCTCTGAGGTACTCATAGGGTACTCATTAGTAGATTCCGCACAAAAATTGAAGGTAATCTGACTTGTTGTTGCTGCGTTTGCTGTACACACCTACACAGAGTCACGTGTATTGCATGTGGTCAATGTGCGCAGCTTTCCGACTCCGACTTCAGCTACGAGAATGAATTGCAGTCAGCTATGGACATCCTTGATAAAAACGATTTGATAGAAGTGTTCAATATTCGTCGAACACCACAAATTGAAGGGAGAAAATTGGTCTTATAAACCGGAAGTGCGGATAAATAATGAATATTGAAGTCGTAATCCTAGTCGTTATGACTTGAAACACGACTATAATATTTGCGATTTACGTGCACTTCCGATTACGAGTCGAAATTATTTTGCCACAAACTGGCATATTACGATTTGCAAACGTCTATCAAATCGTTTTTTTCAAGGATGTCTACAGCGGACTGCAATTCATTCTGGTAGCTGAAGTCGGAGTCGGAGTCGGAAAGCTGCGCATCCTCTCTACTATCTAGATAATCTCCTCCTGATGTGGTACATGTAACGTTAGGTGACATTAGAAGAGATTACAGGGGAAAATTTCAAATTCTAGAAAATAATTCGACGTACATGTATTAACCTGTCCTCCGGCGTGTATCCAAGTTTATTTCCACTGCCGACTGTACCGAACACGTGTTCGAGGGAAATACATGTATGCCTACTGCATATTCCAACACCGTAAGTGTTCGGCTTTTGTGTGCATGAAGTCAAGAATTCTCACGAAATCTACATGTATGTACATTAGAATACGTGGACGGAAATCACGTGACAGTGAATGCATCCCTTGAAAAACTGTTTGCTAAAAGCGAATCTCTCCATTCCGTTGTTGTACTGTATAATTCGTGATAAGAACATGTGAGTCAAATAACGATTCATTTTGTTGCAGATTGTCGCTCTTTTATCAAACAAGCAGTGTTCATTCCACGTGAAAGATATAAAGAAAAGGTTACATCGTGTGTTACGCATGATTAAAAGCTTTTTGTGAAGTCGTTGCAGACAAGAATTTGACCACGTCGACAGAGAACATCGTGTCTTCAAGCTACAAACGCTCGTCATACATATGCCGTATCTTCCTCGTGGTTAACGAATGACCTCTCTGCTTTGACAAGAGACGTTCCATCCACGATCTCGATTATTTTTCTTGGTTGCGTCCCACGAAGCAGAATTTCTGGTCTGCCCTCGAATACATTTGGTTTGGGAGTGCATGGTCAACTGGAATATTTGCATAATGAAAAGCTGACTTTTGTCGCAAATTTTGCAATGGGGGTCTTATAAAATGTTCTCAGTGACTAAGGTGTAAGGTGGGGAATGGATTTGTCTATTTAGTCCTTGCTCTTAGAATGTTCGGGATGTCAACGACCACAGGCAAGTAATTGGCCGTTATGCTTCTGGAAAAAACGGGCATGTAGGTCAATCTTGCTGATGGCTTGGACGAAGATCATCTCCCAAAAAAAGAATATACACTGTACCGTTATTAACCGTTCTCTGCAGTACGACAATGAACTTCGTCGTACCAAGTACAGCTATCACTAAACTACAGTAATTGATTGCATGTTCCCCCAATTACACCAAAATAGCAGTTGTGAGGTCACAGAGACCTAGCTTTGTCGCTGGACCTAGGTCCTCCAAACAGTATTATCATACCAAAAGCTTCACAGTCAGGACTTCGTTTCGAAGATATCGCTGATATCGAAGATATTGCTGTGTGGTCAGCAATGTCGATCATCAGCACTGGAGAAGCTGTGGGATGGACAACGCCAGACCTCTGTGACCTTACAACTTTGTGTATGGCACGGCCTAACCCGCCGGCAAGGGATTTTCTATGGCCCAAGGTTGGCGCGTTGGCCCCCGAGCTGGAAGTCCAGCAACGTTCAGCGCGGTCAGTATTTGGTTGGGTGTCTGGCACGAATGATACATCGACCACGTTCTTGCTGCATGATCACCAGTAGAGATACTTCCTTTTACCACAGAAGTCGCTTTTCGAGGGCAGAACGTGATTTCTTGACTAAAATGAAAGTGTTCCTGCTCATGTCCTCTCAATACAAGAGGAAATTCGATCTATTACTTTTGCTGGGATGTGTACGTGCTGCATTGATGCCGAAGTAGTGCCGGAAGTATTAGAGAGGGTTAGAAATCAAACGATAGGTAAACTTTACGACAACGTTATTTTTCATACTACACATTAAAGGAGTTAGACGCCGAAGTTGTAAACACTCACTCACTGGTTCTCTATCCA
>NMRB01000314.1:155077-167861 GCA_002633025.1 Notospermus geniculatus | reverse complement strand
GTCGTCTCTGCAAGCCTAATTTAGTGTCTTCGAGCCCCGATCCGTCGTGGCTGCAAGCCCAAAATAGACAGGATTAGCATCTTTCCGACTCCGATATGACCGAGGCCAGGTCTCGGTCATGATTCCGGTACATTTACACCCAGGTGAGCACATGGTCCTTGGACCATTTCATTCTGCCTTCAATTTATGGTGTTTGACGAATTAAAAACTTCTATCACATCGTTTTTATCAAGGATGTCCATAGCAGACTGCAATTCGCCGACCGTAGTTGAAGTCGGAGTCGGAAAGCTGCGCATCCTCTCTATTGAGGAATCCCGCAACATGTGTAGAGGACTGTCTTCATGAGTTTTCAACCAATGGTCTGCTACTTCTCCCATATTTGCTCTTGAAATGTTTGTACGGCACTTACAACATGTATATGGGACAAGAGTTCGTTATTCACCGTGAAGGAGAGGATGAAGTGTTTGTTCTGTTCCCTAAGTACTCCAGAGTGTGCACAATGAATTGAGGGGGCAGCTGAGAGGTTGTTCTCATGTTGGTCTTTCCCTGGGGATATCACGGACATAAAACTACAACTGTGAAATTAGTGGTCGAGCTGGATATGGATCCATTGTACCAGCCCGAAGCAAAAAAAAGAGGCAAATATTTAACTTCATCACTTCAGGATAAAACAATCTTCAAAAACCACACTACATGAATGCGTGGATGGCGCACTGCTTCCATTATCATTCACGAAGGGACTAAAGTTCATTCATTACCAGCAGACAAATCCACCAACATTATCTTTTTATTCAAGAAAAATCTGCAGCAGTCTCCACTTCATTACCATCTCAACAATGGTGCGCTGAATCTTCCATCGATTTACTTAACCGGGAGTTGTTTGGCATGATGTGACAGAGTCAAATGCAGAATTCTAATGGTCATTCCTCTGTATGTCGTCAGAAACAGCGCCACTTCCATAAGGCTGATACATGTACGTGTATGTTAATTTGGAGCCCACGGTACCTTTTCATTGGCATAACAACCGAAGACTTCCGAATAAACTAGAGAAGCACGTGTATCAAATTCAAGCAATCTCAGGCTCTGTCCCACATAATGAAAGACACCACAGTGTGGCATTCATCTTCAACTTCCGCCGAAGTCCATTAACAACTCAGCTCATCACAAATTCAGAACCTTCAAACTAACTCTCCACAGTCTGATATTGTGATCTTTTGACTTGTTTTTCCAGACTTTGAACCACATTTCTGCAAAAAAAATGTTGAACATAGAAATAGTGACGGAATAAGAATACAAGAAAGAGCCTGTGCATTATGCAATCAGGAAATCAATCCTGGCCAAGTGGGGATATTTTCAGCCCGTCCTGTATTCCCATCTCCAAGTATTAACAACAATTACCGATTTGGTACTATCTATGCACTATGTCTAGCGAATACAAATTCACTGAACATATAGGCTACAATGTTTTTTTCCAACTGGTGCCTATTATTACAAGAGAACATGAAATAATTAATACAGGCTATTAAAACTGCAGCAGGTGCTTTGATGGTGTGAACAGGTGTTGCCATATGGGTATCACCATGGAAACAGACAGAAACCCATAAATATGGACCATGGGGCACTGTTCAATTCTGTGAATTGGCAATTTTAAGCACTTTCTAAATATTTTTCATCGTACCTCCATCGCTCTGACGACATTCATTCCCTCGATTACCTGACCAAATACTACATGTTTACCATCAAGCCTGAAAAACAAATTAGATACATGTAATTACTTCAGTATAAATATACAACTGTCTGACTATTAGAAGACCACTTCATGTAGAAAGAAATCTGCAGACTTCTCAGTACTTTATGTCACAACCACCTTGAAAGAAATCTGCAGACTTCCCACTACTTTATGTCACAACCACCTTGAAAGAAATCTGCAGACTTCCCAGTACGTTATCTCACAACCACCTTGAAAGAAATCTGCAGACTTCCAAGTACATTATGTCACAACCACCTTGAAAGAAATCTGCAGATTTCCCAGTACTTTATGTCTAAACCACCTTGAAAGAAATCTGCAGACTTCCCACTACTTTATGTCACAACCACCTTGTAAGAAATCTGCAGACTTCCCAGTACTTTATGCCATGACCACTTGCAAGAAATCTGCAGACTTTACTTTATGCCACAATTACCGGGTACCGTGAAAGGAATCTGCATTCTTCCCAGTATTTTATGGCAAGACTACCTTGAAACCAATTTGCAGACTTGAAACAAATCTGCAACCTTCACTGTACTTTATTCCAAGCCAAGCTACGTGTACTAGTATGGTAACTACCGGTACAGAAGCAAGGAGCTGCATCTTTTTGCATAAAACTACACTCACCAATCCGTCTTTTCTGTGCAAATAAAGAACTGTGAGCCATTTGTGTCTGGTCCAGAGTTGGCCATGGATAAGGTACCTGGAACAACAAGATTAGATCAGCAAGATCACAAACAATTCCCTGAATGACATGACGAGGCAGAGCAAAGATTTGCCTTGTGTTCTGAAATATTTCAATGAAATTAATCTCTATTATTTCGTTATCCGCAGAGAAGTGAGGGACTCCCATGCAGGTACAGTTATCAGCAGATTAAACTTGGCAATAAGGGTTTAGAGCCAGAGTGGGCTAACCCACAATTTTTTTTTTGGTTAGCCCACTCTGCCATGAATACATTGTAACCACATCTGTCACATAATGGGGAACCCGCATGACTGCAGATGGCGCAGTCAGTATAAGACCCGAATGACGTACTGACGTCACTTTTTTCGCTGTTGACGTCACGTCGTCAAAGCATGTGTACATTTTTCTACACAATTTTCCGTGGAAATTTCCCCAAAAGACGTTGTCAGTATTGGCATCCTGTGGCATTTCTGACGGAACAAAGCAGTGATATATGGAGAACTTTGAACATGAAATTGGACAGTGTAATTTAATCAAAATTGAACCAAAGAGAGTGGTTTATTTTGGGGCAAGAAGTAAATGGAAATACTGTTAGAAAATAGGACTTCCGGGTCTTACACTGACAGCGCCACGTCGTGGCGTAGTTCTGCGCGTTCCTCATTCTGTCGGATCGGAAATTCTGTATACACAGTCCGATTTATTCATCTGCCAATACGGACAGACTCATTCTTCGTCAAGTGTGCCAAATACATGACCTCCAATGCAGCCACCTGATTGGCCGAGTTCATGCGTCCTTTGTCCGACATCAGAAGAAAATAGAACATCCGTCTTGTGCATCCGACGTCGCAAAGGCCATAAAATTTTGTCGTATGTGCAGTTTACACGAACCGATTTGGACGTACATATACGATCATGTCGGATCCGACAATCGGTTGTAAGGGTCTCGAGTAAATTGGCTTTAATAGAACATCACAATCTCTGTTACCAAAAATACCACTCTTTCGAACAAATAATAATTGATCCGATACGGGATATGAGGAATTTCCTGTCCTCTGTGACCTCCCCTATCATTGTAAACTTAGATAACCCCAAAACGGATCAGGCGATACTTATTTAATATAACCACAGGCCTGGAATGATAATTCCATAATCTTGTCAATGGCATGATCTGTTTATATCCTGGTCAAAAACAGGCCATACGTTTTCAGTAATATCAGCATGAGGCATGAGGCCAACGGGGAGCTACTGGTTGTTCATGTTATTCCCTGTCCCTCGTCCAGCTATCAACTGATGTACATGTACGTGGGGGAGTTCAGCCATGTCAGCCTGACCTAGAACTTAGAAGGCAGGGCATTTCTTCTTCCGTGGCCGTGCAGTACAGATTTGTTGTGTAGATATGCCATTTTTACGACATAGGGCCTATCCCTCAATCTTTCGAAGTCACCCTAAACAGGCTTCCACAGAGGTACCGAAAATGTGTGACATGATTTTGGCACTGAGAGTACCACAAGTCATCATAAATCATTCATTGCAAGGGTGACCATCAGTAACATCTGATAGAATATTCCCATCAGTACCGGTACTTGATTTTTCCGTCAGAGCCGACACCATAGCATTATTGGCCCTGGTAAGTACGGATGAGGCCGTCTCAAGCTACTCATGTTTCTCACTTGGATGGGGTCTTTTAGTTGCCCTTGCAAAGAAACAAGGTACAAGGCACCACGGCTTACAAGGTGCAATGTCCCATGCGAAGAACGTGAAGAGCCAGGCATGAAATCCCATGTGGCCCAGGCTAGATTCAGACGTGAGCGGACGTGATAACCACTCGGCAATCAGGGCTCTTCAATTCCCATCAACACTACAGCTTCTGAGGGTATGGACATATCACACCTCAGGAGGATACGAAAGTACTGTTTTGCATTTTTGAGCTCAAGTGAAGATTTTGTTCCTTCCTGTCACCATACTAATTTGAGGCCCACAAACATTTGCCTTTTTTTAACACGGCTTCTTACTCAAGGGCAAGTCCACAGTCTCAGACGCGACATTCGTTCACTTATTCAGTGCTGTTTGATGTCACGTTCGCGACGCAACTGAATGCTGTCACGTCCTGACATGATGCAGGGTATAACATCTTTCTGTGGTTCCAAAATTTGCAGTAACAGCACTGAATAAGTGAAAGAATGTCACGTCCGAGACCGTGGACTTGCCCTCAAGACGGAGTGAGGGCAGTGAAATTATTCTGGGACACCAAATGTCAGACAGGTTCGACGTGACCTGAAATAGATGAATGATCAAGTTCATGGTCTCTGTCCAAGTCCAAGTGCTTGTGGTGCACATAAGTGCACACGGCTTCTGGTGCACGTGTTTGCAAAAGTCCAATGAGCAAAAATGAGATACATACATGTATGGAATGACCAGGTCATCGGAGTACAGGTTATGAACAATACAATCAAGTCGGGAGATTTTGTTGCTCAAAGGTCAAAGATGTTTTTGTACTAGGTATTGCCAGCAGTTATTATTTTCTATCCGGAGATGATACAGAACATGAGTCCCAGCACTCTGTATCAAGTAAAATCTGTCAAAGGAACAAGTAGAATCTGCCAAAGGAACAAGTAGAATCTGTCAAAGGAACAAGTAGAATCTGTCAAAGGAACAAGTAGAATCTGTCAAAGGAACCAGTAGAATCTGTCAAAGGAACAAGTAAAATCTGTCAAAGGAACAAGTAAAATCTGTCAAAGGAACAAGTAAAATCTGTCAAAGGAACAAGTAAAATCTGTCAAAGTTATCACAAGGCTTGAAGACCAGTTTCTCATTAGTTAGTGCTGCCACCTATTGACCAGCAGATAATCCATTGGTCAAAAGATGATTAGTATAGGCCGGGTTATTGTTGAGAACACAATGGAGGCTGGATCTATCCTTCTGCGTCAGTGCATCCATTCCAAAGGGGTATTTGACTCGGTCTGGTGGCTATATACATGCGTATTGCCTAGGGCATTAAGCATAGCAAGACATGCCCAAACATATACAAGTCTATGCTACAGGAAACATTCACTAGTATGTGATTTAATACAGTACATCAACACTAAGGAATTCGTGATTCCTCACCAAAATCAAAATCAGTGACATTCATTTTGGATACCCAAATTTTTCATCAACTTGGACTTTGGAGTTCATCAGCTCCTTACCTGGTGCTGTGTGTCTCAATACAAAATTTTCATCTTTGAATTTCTTGCCATATATCGATTTTCCACCTGTCCCATTGTGATTAGTGAAGTCTCCTCCTTGGCACATCTATTGACTGGTTAAGAAAAATACAACGGCCGCATTAAGTGGAAATTACCATTTTTGAAAGCTTTGTAGATGTTCTGGTACAACCCAAATAAACATATCAAGAATACCATGGGATGCCTGGCAGTTATAGGCCTGCTTGATTTCATGAATAATTTGCTCTGTAGTGTCGTGTCAACATTATTATAGGGTGTGGTTTACTTCAGTGAAGAGGAATTCTGAACTTTACATTTTGGACACAGGAAAACTATGGTTCAGCAAAGTTTATTGTACAAACAGTTCACCAGGATTTAAAGGATACAAATTGAGGTATAATTCGATGAAAACTGCTTCCCTTGTATCCAAAACCTTTCTCATGCGAACAGAGACATCTGAAGTTTTCTGAAAGAGAAAAAGGTCTTGGTATGAATTGAAAATATAAGGTGTATGCCGTGAGACAAAAAATATTAGGCAATGGATCATAAAAATAGATAAAAAATAAAGCTATTGATCATAAAGAAAATTGAAAATTTCTTCCACTTACCAACTGTTACTGGTACCACATCAGCTCTGAGCTCACAGACAATTCGCCCAGCATCTTTCTTGCCAATTTTTATGTCAAAATAAACTTGTGGGTTCCCTTTAGACTTCTTCATTGCAGGCTCTCCACTCTGAAATGAGCAGAAATTTTTGGCAACAGATGTCACTGACGTACAATTATGTGACCCTCCACCACAAAACGAATCAGAAGTCGCACGGAAAATGAGGCTAAACATACTGAGATGACACCAGGAGATAAGGAAAGAAACAGAATCACTCGGACTTCACAATAGACAGACAATTCTGAAATTGACAGATAATTCAGTCCCAACTTGCCAACCTCGGAGCGACTTCCGACTAGTTTTGTGGTGGAGGGTCACATATAACTCATCAATGCACCTAAGGTCTATTACCTTGGTTTGAGGCCTCAGAATTCTCCACTAACTGGGAAAGCAACCATTAATAACGAGGTTTAGCACCTTTCCGACTCCGACTACAACTACAAGAATGAATTGCAGTCCGCTATGGCCATCCTTGATAAAAACGATTTGATAGACGTTTGCAAATTGTAAAATGCCACAACTTGAAGGCAGAAAAATTTGGCCTTATAAATGGGAAGTATGGATAAATAACGAATATTGAAGTCGTAACCCTACTCGTTACGACTTGAAACACGAGTATAATATTTGTGATTTATGTGCACTTCCGATTACGAGGCAAAATTATTCTGCCACAAAGTTATGACATTTTACGATTTGCAAGCGCCTATCAAATCGTTTTTATCAAGGTGGTCTACAGCGGACTGCAATTCATTCTCGTAGTTGTAGTCGGAGTCGGAGAGCTGCTAAACCTCGCTAATATATCATGAAATAACTAGAAAGACTTCGTATTTAGGTTAGAGATGCCGAACATGTCCTTCTAGAACAGCAATCAGTACAAGCACAAGTTTTGCAGAACTAGGAGAGGCTGATAAGAACCGCAACACTGATGTCATGAAACTTTTAACACTTTACTTACTGTATCTGTGTCCTCAGCACTTCTCTTGTTACTCCCTTCCTCTTCCTGGTCACCATCGGCTTTCTTCTTGTTGAGCGTCTCTCCAGCGTGTTCTTTCAACCAATTGTCATCTGACCACACTGAAACGGTAAAAGGGATGGAATCACTGACACTGCTTGTCAAAACCAACAATTCTCGGTGCAAGCAGTGTTCTAGCCAGGCCGGTTTCACAGGGCGGTACCACCCTGTTCAAAATTCAGATGTCATTTTACCACCCTGTTTAAAAATGTAACTTGCAATGCATTTTCTATTACACCACCCAGTTTGAATTTCAATCCCACCCTGTTTGAAAATCCAGGGCTTTAAAATCACAGGAAAATGTTGTCATCCCACCCTGTTTGGAAAAATTTCTGGCTAGAACACTCATCGTAAGTGACTTAACCACAGGGCAACTTGGTGTTATACCGACTACATGTATGTGGACAAATGCTAAACCCTGGTATCAACACTCAACAGCGATGGAGATTTACCTGCTCTTGTAGAACCTTCTTTTATCTTCATAGGTTTTGCAAGATTCACCTTGATGGTCCTACCAAATAATTCACTGTCGTGCTGCAAATATTATATATTCAATATGAAATGCTGGTAAATGGCACTGTATAAGAAGAAGGAATCAACAGTGCACCTCACCCATGGACCTACATGTAGTTCGCAATCACATTAAGTAATGAATTCACAGATGAACAAGTACTGAATGTAACTGACATAAGTTCGTCGAGTGATTTCTAAGTATGGGTGTGGATGAAAGCCAGTCATGGTTTAACTTTTGATCCATGGCCGCCGCCAGAGGCCAAATCTGAGAGTGCACCTGAAAGCTTCAAAACTTATTGGTGAAAACTGGAGGACACCTTACCATGTTATCAATAGCAGCTGCAGCATCTTCAGGTTGTTCAAACTCAATGAATGAAAACCCTCTGTGTTTTTCTGAAAGCCAAATTTGATTTATCAGTATGGCCCTTTGGCTAAGGAATAAACATCTTGTTTTTCTACACAAAAGAAATTGCACATTAGATTTTGTGTTACTGGGAAAACTCCATAAATAAGACAAATATTGCAGAGATGTAAACTTGGCTCACTGACATTATTTCTCTGCTCAGGTGATTTGGAAGGTGCACTCACCAGTCTCATAATCCAGTGGTATTTGTATGTCAGTTATGTCCCCAAAGGGAATAAATGCAGCATGAAGCACCTTTTCATCAACTTCTTCAGCCAATCCACCTTGAAGAAATACAAAGTGAAAACCCATTGAAAGAAACAAAACAACGATTTCTTCACAATTAAACCTCATCATCAATTAAACCTTAATTAAATTAAACTCATCATCAAATTAAAGTACGCCTGCACACTTGAGATGTGGAGCATGTGATTATCATGTTGGTTTGGCAAGTGGTTTGAAGTGGCAGGCAGGACCCAGGTTCCAATAATCTATCTACATGGGATTCCTGACTGGTAATCATCCCTGACTAGCTCTTCATATCCATCCATTGCAAGGGACAGTTCAGTGAGCCTAGTAAGTATTTGCCTCCCCTTCCCTTGGCTTCTAATTTCTTGACGTCAGTTGTGTTGTAGGGCCCCCTCTTCTCATTCTCGTACCTGTGCTTGCAAAAAGGCAAGCAGGCTCCAGTCCTGTTGTATCAGTGGATGACAGTAGTACCTAGGCCTACATGTAGGCCTATGTGTGATCCGGGCAGCTTGGCGTAGGCCTGCCCTATGTCATGATGTGTGATTTAAAAGCTAGAGGAAGGCCGATGCTTCCAGGGTGTTCCTGCTGGCAGTAGCCAACCCACCAAAGCCAAACAAGGGGGTCCTACTAAACTGAGACAACAAGCGTCAATTAGAGACAACTTGAGACAACTACCCCATAACTTGAGTCAACAAGGATTTTTCATTTATTTTTTGGTCAATTAACTATGAGAAAGCTCAATTTAGGTATCTTCTGAGAGTTTGAATGCCTTTGGAGCAAGGCCAACGAAGATATCGATCAATATGTGTTAGGGCCTATATGAAAGAGTGTCCGCTATTTCCGCAATATGGCACTGTATGCATGCATGATGGCCACCAGGAATGTAGCTTGGTTTGAACTGCACCCTCCGTTGCAGACTGGTTCGCGGCGTATTTTAGTGCTGTGTCTGTGAGAGGTAGAAATGTTCATCTAGCAATGCACATACATGTAGGCCTGTAAACACCTATTGGACAAAGGGCCTATTGGGAGAGAAATCAAATTTTTAGCCAAAACCTTTTGCAGTGTGACTTTTAAAGTCATGGATTAAAGGCATAGACATATTCATCAAAGTGAGACTTACAAGATCAGTTAGAGATATAGTGAAAGAATGTTCCTCTTAGCTTTTTGATGTTGCAGTGAGCTTTTTTAGCTGTGTGGGTTACATTATACTTCAAATCCATCTCCAGCCTTTAATATTGCAAGTTTTTATTCAAAGACCCTTGAGGAAGGTAGTCCTGATGTTATTCTACTATGTGATGCTAAATATTTCATTGAGATGTAAACCGTGGCCCGGATATCAGATGCGAAAGGTCCAGTGATGTCTGATTTTTTTCTTCCTGAAGAGTGGGGAAAGGGTTAGCAATTGAAGAGATCAATGAGGCATTGCCCAGCAATGGGATACCTGCAGAACTACCACTAATAGATGTCTCTAGTAGTAACTCGGTTAGAATGAATAGGGAGAATGTATTGCCAAAACAATTTTTTTGCCTCTAACTCCTTTATTATTTGATTAATCATACAACATGCAGCGAGAGATTATTTTCTGTTTGGATAATACATAATATGGTCAGGAGTTAAAACATTTTTCATGAGCAGGTAAAGCTCCACTCATATGAGAACTAACTCAAAAATTGAACCAATTTACAGGTTAAGTCCAAACTATGAGGCTAATTTTCATATGAGCAGGGCCTACCTCCTTCAAATGAGGTATTCAAGAATAGTCAGAATGTATTTCATATAGAATTATGAAGAACTTTTCCACTGCATGTTGGTGGTTTCAATGGACCGTTTTCTCAGTATTCAGGAAAAACAGGTTGGCTCTATTCATTTTGCCTTTAGCAATTAACCGAGTACTACTAGAGACATCTGGTGGGATAGAATTTTGTGCCGGTACCCCATTGTAAGGGCCTAGATGCCATTATGTCAGAGTGAATGGTTTCACTTCTGCAGGGTGAAGTCAGCCAAGGGGATACAATAGCTTAGGTTCCAACTGACAGCCCACTGATTTTGTTAACCCCTATAGGCCTATTTGGTGACAAAAGACAAGACTTTTGAAAGGGCTTTATTGAGGCTAAAAATCCTGAATCATTACTGTAATGGAAATTCCATTGGAGAGATTTCCAATGATATCTCTTACAAATACCCTTATTTCTCAGGAATTAGACATCTGATTTTCAAAATTCCAAAAGC
Source organism: Notospermus geniculatus (assembly GCA_002633025.1). Lineage (NCBI taxonomy): Eukaryota > Metazoa > Nemertea > Pilidiophora > Heteronemertea > Lineidae > Notospermus > Notospermus geniculatus. The sequence goes on along the minus strand of NMRB01000314.1, from coordinate 157,154 downwards.
TATGACATATTTACATTTCATACCATCATATCAGCATGAAACTGAACAAAAATAGGGCTGTTTTAATTTTGGATGTGCAATGCTAGTTCATCTACCAAAAAGAACTGGTATTGTAAGTTATGTGAGAGACAAGACTTTGGTGAAAAAGTCCATTATTTCCTGATGTGCTGCCCACCAAAGTTTAAAAGTTGAAAGAAGAAACTTCGTTGGTACTGGCACTGCACTAACTAAGCGACCAAATATTCTCAAGATTTTGAGGGTGAAGGAACCAAGCTACTACATGAACCCGCTGTGGCGGCCATATATATTGCAGAAATATCGGACGCCATTTCAGGTCTTGGCCCCTAACACATATTGATCGATATCTTCGTTGGCCTTGCTCCAATAGGCAAAAAAGCTACTTAGGCCTATAAACAAAATAAAGGCGACAGAAATAAAATGATTGGCTCAATAGGCTACCGGTATGTTGTAAAATGCTATTTACAATGGAATATTGCTGCCCTGGAAAAAAATATGATTTCAACAAAACTGGCTACTAAACGTAGGCCTAATACTCCAGCAGAAACCCCGGCTTCAGATCGAATCCATCTTCCATCACAGCCATCCGAGAATGGGAATGCGTCCGAAAATAGATTACATACAGTGCACTTGTGGCTGCAAAAAGTGCACTTTTCTCTTTATCAGTGAACGAGTTGTGTACAACATCAAAGTATACGCAAGAAGCAGGATAAACACAACATATTTTTTGAATTTAAATTGTCGGTAACTCTGCGTTCTGCAAGGTTTTTTAAGTGGTTTATGCCTACTGACCGATGTAAACAACACGCTTGTTCGTCGCAGCCGCCATTTTGATGGTGAGTCTGATTCGTGAGATCGATACAAAGTTTCAAATTTATACAACAAATAATAAGTGGAAGACATCAAGCAAACCCCTTATTTTTTATTATTTCTAGAAGAAGCAATTTCATTAGTGTCCCTTCATTTAAGGAGGTGTTGTGTAAAGTTTTATACAACTTGAATTTGAATTTACAACTGTATCGACGCTATTGGACAGACGAAGCAGAGCTAGCAACAGAGCGGGTTTACCAAAAAAATTGAGCAGGCGGCATGTCAATAAAATCATATTTTGACAACTTCAGTTGACTTGTTTTCTTTAATTAGTCAGTATGAATAGTCTATTCATTCGCTTGATGAGTATTGCATGGGGAATGGGCTTGGGCTAGCCTATTTTAAAGCCCCTTCTTCCCTTTCATGATTAGGCCTGGGCTGGGCTGGGGGTAGACCGAAAACTCCAGTCTCCGAACATAACATCATAGTTATGATTCTACGACCGGATTCAACCTATACAACTCCTATGGGGACTAGTGTAAACGAAAATTTGCATATCAATAGGGCAAACACGCGGCACTTTTATTGCGAATATCTCGAAAACCTACAGCGAAAATTGCTTTTAATACCAAATATTTGTAATGTTCATATAAAACAGTAGGTGACTGGACCATTTTGATTGTAATCTGACCAGAACACATAGGTTTAATTGCTTTTTTTCGATGCGATGTTGCATCGCGCCGAACTTGGCTGCCATAATGTTTTGATGACGTCACTTTCGGCGTTTGCCTCTTCTGTCATCGGAAATCGCCGAGTGTTTCCGATTGCTCAAACGCGCCTTCTGCGCATGCGCAATGGTGAAAGTTTATTCCTCCAAGGGCGAAGAAACATCCGATAATTCCGACCTTTCGAACCTTCAACTCCCAAGTGACCTTTCGCTCCGGAAGTCAACAAACCAATGTACAGTACGATGTACAGGGATATGGCGGCGTGTTTTCACTGTCCTTCAAACTTCGGATTTTAAACGCTTTGGAAGTGGTCAGATTTTTTGGGCAACGGTAGGAGTGTCATCTAGAATATTGAAACTTCATGATAGGATACTTTTTAAATGCTGTCCTGCTTCCAGAGCTTCACCAGCAGTGAAAACATTTCGCCCTTCTCAGACGGGAGAATTTCCTCCACACAACATGGAGTGCTGAATCACGACGTAGAATATCCCAAATATTCGAAGTCGTGAATTTCATGACTA
>NMRB01000314.1:129094-152747 GCA_002633025.1 Notospermus geniculatus | reverse complement strand
CATGATGTAGGCTAGGCCTAAATCATGTTATATCATGATATCGCAGTCCTCAGCCATTGTTTAGATTGACAATTTTTTTTTTAGGAAAGAACTATCACATACAAAATAACTGAGATAAATAGGCCTTGTCAACTTATCTCCTCTTCATTTGGCAGGTTGCCTCGCCTAGATATCCAGGATGTCATTCACCACGAGATCTGCCCGACAAAAATTCCCTCATCCTTCAACTGTAGGAGTGAGACACAAAAAAGCCCAGAAAAAGAAACCTGCCTGGGATGTATGTATTTTGAGTACAGTGTGGTAATCAGAATTGTCAGATAAATAGGCCTTGCCTCAGTTGTCTTATACTTTCATGTATATCTTGTGTTCCAAAATCATTTAACTGGAAGCCAGTGTTTCCGCCAGAGGGGGTACAGGGGGATATGTCCCCTCCTTAAAAAGTCAAAAATAGTCCAAATTTGTGTTTTTGACCAAGAATTCTGTGAAATTTTCTCTTTGTCCCCCTTTAGAAAGTCCTGGCAGAAACACTGAAAGCTGCCAAAATGTTTGTATCATATTCTGCTACTGATGAATTTGTAATACTTTTTCAGTCCACAGTCAATAACCTTGATGAATTGAAGGCCAGCCCAGAAGAAATAGTATGTATCACAAAGTTTGTATCATATGTTTCACCGCCATATGCATGGCAAAGTTTCTTAAATGCAGGTGTTTGGTTTTCACTTCCTTATCGACCAATCTAAACATGTTCTTTGCAGGCAAGAAGAAAAGAAGCCCATCGTTCCAAAAATTTGGAGAGAGTTAAAAGTGATTTGCAGGAGCGGGTAATGGCAAGAGGTATGTGTCAAACTTTTGACCTGTGTTTTTCCCAAAATTCATCAAATATACTCAGCAATTTTATTTTAGAGGTATCCATGGTCCAGTAAAATCATGGTTGTCTTGTGACTTTACTACACTCATGCCATCATTTCAGTAATGGCAATGCAAGCTCGACAACTCGCTATCCTGAAGGAGGTGTTACATGATAAAGGAGAGGTAAGAAAAGATGCAGAGAGAAAACGATTCCATGCCAGTTACAAAATTTGCAGTCACTCAGTACAAAAATCAAAATTAAATAGAATGGAACCATTCAAAGGACACCTTTGGGACTGGTAACTGTTGTCGGTCCCCAATTTGGTGTCCTAGAGGTCAGAATGAATGCAAGTGGCCAATTTAGAACTGAAATTCACCTTTGGTGTCTCCTATTATTTATTCGTGATCAACGAGGCAGGCGCAGATCCAGAGGGGGTGCTCGCCTCCCCTTTTGGCCAACAAATCTGTAAAATCGACTGTGAAATTCTGAAACATGGAGCAAATAATTGAAATTCACCAGATTTCAATGTTTCTAGCACAGGGCGCCCCCTCTTCCCAAATCCTGGATCCGCCGCTGCGAGGTGTCCTTGCAGTTGCCTACAAAGGGAGGTGCCTTTGTCTAAGTTAGAATCTTGAAATCAGGTGCTGTTTTTTCTGTGTAACCTACCTACCACTTCTACTCTTTGTTTTAGTTGGAGGAAGTTCTGGCTAAATCCGACAAAGCCCTGCTGATGGTGAAGGACATGTTTGGTGACAATCCAATTGTGAGTACCAGTAACTTGATAGTGAGTGCACTCATTGGGCTTGAAGACACTCACTTGGACCTGCAAAAATTTACCATTTTCAGACCTCAAAATATTTTGCCATATAAACTTTAGTCTGCATATTTGAATTTGCTTGGGGCAATATCCTTCCTAAATTTGATATCATTATTACATTGCTTATGAATGTACCATCCCTTTCAGCGATACACTGGTATACCAAATGTAACTGTTGCCCCAGCTCATGAAGAAACTGCTGTTAGGTATGACACCCTTCTATTACGGTAGTCACATTAGGTACTTGCAGTGACAAATCTGGAAGAGTTCAGTCCTAAATGAATTCTTCTCACTTAAGAATGGTGATCATCTAGTTTATCCCCTTTCAGTTATTACGACACATTGCCACGGAGACCAGAATTGAACACCAGCCAACTGGAGCAGCTGAGTGAGACTGTGATGGACAAGAATGCTCTTAATGAGCAGAGGGATCTTTTCTCAGAACGTGAGTCACTAACATAAAAGGCCGAGTCCTGCCAGTGTTATATCAATGAAGAGAACTGTCTTAACCACAAATTTAAAAAAAAGTTAATGTTTGTGTTTATAGTCTGATATCAACAACGGTAGAGGTGTCATCTGACTTTACACTTTAACCCCAGTCTATCCTGAAACCGTTAAAGTAGAACTCAGATGAGCTGCTCATTCAGCGCTACAATCTGAGCATTTCAGACCGGTACCCATTTATACACGTGGGTGGAGAGAGGCCAGTGAGGCAAAGAGACTTACGCAAAGTCTCACACCACAGTGAGATTCGAACCCGGGACCCTCTGACTGTTAGTCGGAAACCCGAACCACTACACCACCGTGGTTCCCAAGTGCCGCTTGCTACTCGCTGCACCGATTTCAAGGTGTGTAAACCACACCTGCGACTTGCCACATGTAATTCAAGTTGTGTAGACTGGGCATCATGCCTCCTGTTAGAAGTAGATTGGTACATGTATCTTTCAGATTTCTCCTCTGATGGTGAAGAAATTGGGTCTCTAAACTACCAGCCGAAGATAGACCTGAATAGATTCAGAGAACTCCTAGCGGCTGAACAGCAGCAGATGGTCAGGGACGAGCAAAGGACACCAAAGGGAAGAGACGGTAGGTGTTCATGGATACTTTGGGGTGAAAAGCGGCTGCAGAATGTTGGGTAAATGCAAAACGCAGAAATGATTACTGTAAAGCAAGATAATTTCGCGGCTGGCAATTTTCGCGAATCAAGAATTATAGACATATTCACGGCAGGATATTTTCGCGAGTCTCTGCTATTTTTTTCAGTTTTTTTTCACGGGCCGTACTTATCACTTGCGTGTACTCATATTCGCGACAGGAAATTTTCGCGACTCATACACTCTCGCGAAATTCGCGAAAATTTCCTGCACGCGAAATTTTCCTGCTTTACAGTATGTCACTGACACATTATGCTGTGTTGCTGAGTGGAAAAATATGACGGGATCTCACGCTGAAGGGTAGCTTTCATACTGAATTTTGTTTTGTTTTTATTCAGGCAGTGGTGATACTGACAGCAACCCGACAATCAATGATTCCCTCAAGGTCAAACGGACCAAACAAATCAACAAGGAAAACATTGAGAATGATCCGTCTGCTCGGAGGTCTCCTCCTGTCAAACAGATGAAGGATTTAAGAAAGGTACATGACTGTTGTCACGATTTAAATCTTCTGTCTTCTTGAGATTTTCTGTGGCTTGGAACTTCAGGCCAGTATTCTGCATTGGTACTTGATGTTGATTTTCAGGACATTTTGTTCTGTCCTGGTACTTTATGTTGATTGTTAAAGACTTTCTTCATTGTTCTTCAATGGTACTCAGGATCACTTGATGAGATGACTCTATCCTTTGCTGTATTTATTCAGGTGTTAGGCAACCTCCAAAATGAGATAGCTGAATTTGAACGACAGACAGGCAAGGAGGCACCACCCACGACAGAAAAACAACATTCCAATACATTCTCTGGTTATACATTGGCACTAGTGGATTCAGTGACGCGTCTGACCCATTTCTTGCGTGAGGTACATAACCGTGGTATTATACCTCAAGTTGATCAGATCCGGTTTTACTAAACTGAATACTGAAACTCTGAATAATGGCACTGTCATGATTGGTTGCTGGTACAAACTTGGTCAAAAGGGGCTGTTCATTTTCGTCAGTTGAGGAATCTGAGTTGTGATCCTTGAGAAAATGGAGAAAGCTATGAAGCAGAAAATTGCAGCGATTATTCTGTACAGCACAACAAATAATCCCTGCAATTTGCAAGTGCATAGCTTTTTTCCGTTTTCCCAAGGATCACAACTCAAGATTCCTCAAGTGACGAAAACAAACAGCCCCTTTTAAGCGTAGTTTGTTGTAGATTCAAACCAAGGACGTTTAAAAACAGGATGATATTTCCTTTCAGAGTGAACTGCGCCTCCAGAATGAAAGAACTGCCCGCGAACAACTCTCAGATGAAGTCAGCCATTTTAGGCAGCTCATCGATGCTCTCACATCAGTAAGTATTTGTGACCCGATCTAGAAAAAGTAGGCGCATGCCGCAACCAAAGAAAGGGTTAACGGCCTTACAACACAATAGCTGAAATGTACGTCTCTGCAGGTTGACAACAGTAGTGGACAGCAGTGATAATAGTTGAGTAAACTGATGATCAGTGTTGACCACCTGCGACAAGCCCCTGCTTTTGCTGGAGCGGGTCACATTTGGCAAGTGTTCTAGTTAAATGGTCTCCCAGAGGGAACTTCAACTTTTCATGGCTGCTAAAATTTCCATTCTATTTTATAAATTCCTAACACTTGCAACAAACTTGAAACATGGCTGTGCCATTTTACATGTAACTGTTATCTCGACCTAGAGCTGAAAAATCGTCTTTTTTCCAGGAGTTGATCTCTTGTCGGGAGGACTATTTCCAGCTGCATTCTGAGTTTGAAATGTTCAAGAAAGCAAGTGTTGAACAAATCCAGCAGTTGCAGGCAAAGGTGTTTGGTGAGAATTATGTGCCCAAACCGATAGAGAAGCCACCACGATCCAATGAGACATATGCAGTCCAAGGTAAAATCATCTTACAAGTTAATGTCAGATCGAGAAGGGCAGTTTCAATTTTTGTCTGCTTTTACATGTTGTTGAGGCCTGGATGAAAAACGTATCGTCCATCATCACTGTATGTTTATTTGTGTTCTGTTGGGAGTAAACAGCCTTTGCAGAATGTAGTTGATGTAGGCCTCAGTGTTATCTCTTTGTTCTTTGGTTTGATTTGTTGGTGCTTTAGCACTTGACAGTTTTACAAACTTCTCAATATTTTTGCAATTTCATGTTTTCCACTCATCTTATTTCCACTGGGTAGTTTCCCATGGTTGCCTTGTGATTTCAACAGGCCCTTTGTCCATACATGTTTTTTCAATGTCTGTCTGTCTGCCCATCCATCCGTTCGTCTCTGTGTGCTCTTGATCTGCTTTGTGTTACACGAATGAACATGATGTGTGTCAAAATGGCAGGAAACTGATGCAGTAGAAAGCAGCCTTTATTTATCATATTTATACCTTTACAGCTGAACCAAAGATTTCCCCTAGAGACCAGCCTCCTCCACCAACCAAAAAAATTGCGACTGCCATTCCAGCTCACGTCCACAGCGTACAGCCAGCTGTCATGTTATCTCCACCAAGACAAAGGAACAGTAACAAAAGTCTGTACATGTACATGTATATTCATTTATTCCATGTGGTGCAATGGAAACATTGCTGCCAATACCGTCTTAGGTCCATTGTTCATGTCGTAGCAAAACAGCTCATTTAAACAGTGCAGGTTTATGCTGGGCAGTTCAAATTCCTCCTGTTGTAAAAAAATCTGCCCAGTATAGTTTATAGAGCTACACATGTATAAATGCAGTATTTGGTGCTAAGCTCCCACTTTGATAGCAAAAATAATCTCTTGATATTTATGAAGATCACAGGCCCCTATCAGTGAGTTTGGAGTGTATCTACCCACTTGCTCACGTTGTGAGCTCAGGGTGTGTTTTTTGCAAACTGGCATTTTTGGGGAAAAACTCACTGAGAGCCCTCTCCGGGCCTGTTGGCAGATGGAGAAATCACCTGTCTCTTACACCCCAGAGGTTCAGTACATTTAGAAAATTCACTCACTAATCTCAATAAACTGCACCTGATCCAGGAGAGTCTTTTCAAAGTCAAATCTTTACATCGATTTGTTGAAAACCTTTTCAGATCTTAGAGAAAACCCAGTTCCTGAAGAGCCTGGGCCCCAGTTGGATGCCCAGCACACAGTGAATGTGACCAAACCAGTGTCACTCATTCATTTGGGCTCTGCCCCGCCCATCACATCACGTGCATCATCACGAGCCGGCGATATCGCCAGCCAGATTGCCGAACTCAGTGCAGAGCATAAACGTGCTCAGGCAAGAATGAAACATCTGCAGGACCTTAACACGGCTTTTGGTGTCAGCACCATGGATAGGTAGGAGCCTTTTCCTGTCAGTATTACTATTTGTGTGGCGGTCTACGAAAACAGCAGCTGCATGGGATTTAACTCAGAATTGCATACGTTTATCAGTTTTATATTCAGAGAGGAAAGGAGTTGCAAATCGTTTGGAATTATACTCGAAGAAATATGACTTTCGAATCAAGACAATCTAGTCTTATTATGGCTTCACCGAATTTTTGTGATGGTTGTCATTGTAGGCAAGATGGCTCAAGACAATCATCTTTTAAAGAAGACAGCCTGTCAACCAGGAAGGACGTTCAGAAAGAGGACCAAGAGGCAGCATTCGGTGACACCCCTCGCAGTGGCGACACCTTACGGAGTGTAGAAAGTCTGATGAGTGACAAGGACGATATCAGGCGGCAGATCATGGAATTGAACAAACAACGTGAACGTGCTCAGAATATGATGGAGAAGATTACAAGACAGGAGGCGGAGCTAATGCAGGTCGGTGATTTAGATGCTCGGAATAATCTGGGCCTATATTCATAAAACCTTGCTAGCTTAGTTGGTTGCTAGTTGTGTACATTGGCCTGTACAAACTAGGCACTTTAGTAGGCAACTAAGCCTAGCAAGGTTTTATGAATATGGGCCCTGATGTTCAAGGCATTCTTACTGTTCATCCTCCAAGCATTGAACTTATTGTGGTGCCTGATATTTAGCGAGATGTGGTAGCCTGTATAGCAGGCTAATAAAAATAAAATATTATTAGAGTTACCGGTATTGGAGATTAGTGCCAAATATGATTCTATTGAACCTGTACAAAATATTAGGCAAACAAATGTACAGGCTGCTCTCTTGAACTGTCAGTTTACATTTAGCTCTTTCAAAAGGTTTGGACTTTTCCTGTAAATGAAGACTGTAAATTCGTTTATTATTGCCATGAAAGTATTACAAATTTATCTCTTCATTTCTTCACTTTGCAGCCATGTGGAGAACCTGAGAAGAGAGAAGGTGTTTCCCCTTCCATTTCTCCTATACCCCCAGAAGGTAGTCTTGCTGTGAATCAGGTAATCTGCCACCCTCACTGAAGAGGCAGGGATGTACTTAAACTAATGAAAGAAAAATTTGTCTTTACATGTCCATGTACCTGTCCTAATAAAGATATTTCTCTGGATTGCCTTGTTTTCCATCTTTGTCATGTTCTTTGTGAGTTTCAGGTTTTCAGACTGTGGGCTCTCAGTCTAATCGGCAGAGGGTCCCACGGTTCATGATAGTGCCTTTACAAGTCCTAATAAAAAATATTCTCTGCATCCTTGTCTTCCATCCTTTACATCTCTGCATTGCCTTGTCTCCATCCTTTACATCAGAGTTACTGTCACATTTCTTTGTAGTTTTAGTGTTTCAAACTGTTTGGTAGAGCCACCAAGGGTCCATGATAGCACCTTCACCAATCCTGTTACATGTATTAATAAAATGTCCCTGCATTGTCTTGTTTTACTTCCTTACTTCAGAGTGACTCTCATGTTCTTTGCATTTCTTGTTTTCGTGTTCCTGACTGTAGGCTCTCTGTTAGGTTGGCAGAGACTACTAGTGTCCATGATATCACCTTTACCAGTCCTATTTCATGTATTAAAAAGTGTCTTTGTATTGTCTTACATTTTTACTTCAGAGTGACTCATGTGTTCTTTGAAGTTCTCATTTTTCTGACTGTGGACTCTCAGTCTGATAGACATGAGTCCAAGAGTTCATGACAGCACCTTCACAAGTCCTGTCAAATAAATTCTTTTCATTGCCTTGTTCTTTCCATCATTCTTACATCAGAGTAACCCCATGTCCTTTGTGATTTTCATGTTTAAGTCTGTAACCTTTCAGTCTAACAGGCAGAGAGTTGCCCAGTGGTCATTGCTAGCTCATAGGCCTAAAAAAATTCCTATACAAATAGAAGTCCTGTCAAATAGATTTCTCTGCACTGATTGTTTCTTATCCTCAGGAAATATTGACTGTCATCATGTCCTTTGTAATTTTTATGTTTCAGACTGTGGACTCCCAGTCTGATGGACAGAGAGTACCAGGGATTATGATAGCACTACCAACAGTGGATCAACATGACAACCATCATCATGACAGCACAGAGCAGCTTGAAATCGATGGAAGATTTGAGAGTGATGAATTGTGAATCCACTTACAGGACTGTTAAACATTCCAAATGAATTTGATTATATGTATGAGAGTGATATTTCTTTTGTACCACATTAAAATAATACCAATGCTGTGCACACATCTGTCACTATTTTATTTCCCCTGCCTTGCCCATTGTTTTTGCCATTTCCTGTAGTACAAAAACGCAAATTATGTATAGCTGCTCCCTCATACATGTCATAATGAGAACTACATGTACATGTACGTGTAACTTTTTTCATGCAAATAACTTGCCAACCAAATCCTTTGAGTGTGTTTGTAATCCTGTATTTATCTGGGGCTGGTTCCCGGTTCATCACTAATTAGAAGTAAAGCTATGAGTTGCAAGCAATTCAAGTGGCATAATGTTAGAATGTAGCTTTGTTTATAAACTGATGTTTTAGGCCTATGGGGCCATATGCACCAAACTAAGATTGTCTTGAACTCTGGTTGAGCCACAACTTTTTCATTGTCACATCATGGCAAACATGAACAAGTGAAAAGTTGTGGCTCAACCGGAGTTCAAGATAATCTTCGTTTGGTGCATACGGCCCATTATGTTTTAGTGTAGACAGTTCTGCTGGGTGCAGGGTCAAATGTAAATGTAATCACCAGTATCCATTGTCCTACTCAAACCTAAGGATATTTTTGATATTATATCACCACAACAAATAAAACTTTTGTACATGTTTTGTAATGAAATGTTACTTCAGTTCATTTTGCACCAAAAGGCTGATTATCCCCTTGCCTTGGGTAGCGTCACTTATTCTCTGCAAATAATGATACCAAAAATAGATGATATTTTTGATGATACTAAAGCTGTGTTCACACTGAAACCGACTTGAAAGCGTTTTCCGTAAAACTTTTTACGGAAAACGGTTTCGACCAAAAACGACTGTGCCACACTACAGTCACCAAAGCGTTTTCAAAACGGTTGTCGCGCCCGAATGACGTCGAGTCGTTTTGAAACCACTTCTGGAACCGTTTTCGTTAAAACGCTTTCAAAACCGTTTTAAGAGGGCTCTAGTGTGGCACCCTTAACCGTTTTAACATCTTCAAACGTTTTCAAACCGTTTTTACATCCGATAATTCCGACCTTTCGAACCTTCAACTCCCAAGTGACCTTTCGCTCCGGAAGTCAACAAACCAATGTACAGTACGATGTACAGAGATATGGCGGCGTGTTTTCACTGTCCTTCAAACTTCGGATTTTAAACGCTTTGGAAGTGGTCAGATTTTTTGGGCAACGGTAGGAGTGTCATCTAGAATATTGAAACTTCATGATAGGATACTTTTGAAATGCTGTCCTGCTTACAGAGCTTCACCAGCAGTGAAAACATTTCGCCCTTCTCAGACGGGAGAATTTCCTCCACACAACATGGAGTGCTGAATCACGACGTAGAATATCCCAAATATTCGAAGTCGTGAATTTCATGACTAGGCTTTTGGAAGTGACTTTTATTGGCCAATGTTGACAAAAAATGCAGGCAATGCACAGAGCGATGCATTGTGAATGTACTGCGGGGGCGCTGATGGTTGGGCCCTTTCCGCTTCGCTGATTTATGCTGATTGGCCATGTGCTAGGTGCGATAAGGCCTATAGCATGTACTTCCATCATAGCCATCCGAGAATGGGAATGCGTCCGAAAATAGATTACATACAGTGCACTTGTGGCTGCAAAAAGTGCACCTTTCTCTTTATCAGTGACCGAGTTGTGTACAACATGAAAGTGTATGCAAGAAGCAGGATAAATACAACATATTTTCAATTTAAATTGTCGGTAACTCTGCGTTCTGCAAGGTTTTTTGAGTGGTTTACTGACCGACGTAAACAACACGCTTGTTCGTCGCAGCCGCCATTTTGATGGTGGGTCTGATTCGTGAGATCGATACAAAGTTTCAAATTTATACAACAAATAATATGTGGAAGACATCAAGCAAAACCCTTATTTTTTATTATTTCTAGAAGAAGCAATTTCATTAGTGTCCCTTCATTTAAGGAGGTGTTGTGTAAAGTTTACAACTGTATCGACGCTATTGGACAGACGAAGCAGAGCTAGCAACAGAGCGGGTTTACCCAAACATGCCAAAAAATTGAGCAGGCGGCATGTCAATAAAATCATATTTTGACAACTTCAGTTGACTTGTTTTCTTTAATTAGTCAGTATGAATAGTCTATTCATTCGCCTGATGAGTATTGCATGGGGAATGGGCTTGGGCTAGCCTATTTTAAAGCCCCTTTCATGATTAGGCCTGGGGCTGGGCCTAGGCTCAGCTGCCCTCTGCTGCTGCTGCCCTGGGCTGGCCCTGGGCCATGATCTAATTCATCATAGGCCTACTAACTAGGGCCTAGGCCTAGGCCCTACAATGGTAGAAAATAATAACAGCTGTTATTTATTCAATCATAGGCCTAGGCCTAGGCTAGTGTAGGCCTGTTAGGCTAGCTACATGTAGGCCTACTGGTATGAAAAAGAAACACAACAATAACATTACCATGTACATGATGTAGGCTAGGCCTAGACAAAATCTCCTTGTTGCTTAGGCCCACATCATGTTATATCATGATATCGCAGTCCTCAGCCATTGTTTAGATTGACATATTTTTTTTTAGGAAAGAACTATCACATACAAAATAACTGAGATAAATAGGCCTTGTCAACTTAATATTAATCTCCTCTTCATTTGGCAGGTTGCCTCGCCTAGATATCCAGGATGTCATTCACCACGAGATCTGCCCGACAAAAATTCCCTCATCCTTCAACTGTAGGAGTGAGACACAAAAAAGCCCAGAAAAAGAAACCTACCTGGGATGTATGTATTTTGAGTACAGTGTGATAATCATAATTGTCAGGCAAATAGGCCTTGCCTCAGTTGTCTTATACTTTCAAGTATACATGTATCTTGTGTTCCAAAATCATTTAACTGGAAGCCAGTGTTTCCGCCAGAGGGGGTACAGGGGGATATGTCCCCTCCTTGAAAAGTCAAAAATAGTCAAAATTTGTGTTTTTGACCAAGAATTTGTGAAATTTTCTCTTTGTCCCCCTTTAGAAAGTCCTGGCAGAAACACTGAAAGCTGCCAAAATGTTTGTATCATATTCTGCTACTGATGAATTTGTAATACTTTTTCAGTCCACAGTCAATAACCTTGATGAATTGAAGGCCAGTCCAGAAGAAATAGTATGTATCACAAAGTTTGTATCATATGTTTCACCGCCATATGCATGGCAAAGTTTCTTACAATGCAGGTGTTTGGTTTTCACTTCCTTATCGACCAATCTAAACATGTTCTTTGCAGGCAAGAAGAAAAGAAGCCCATCGTTCCAAAAATTTGGAGAGAGTTAAAAGTGATTTGCAGGAGCGGGTAATGGCAAGAGGTATGTGTCAAACTTTTGACCTGTGTTTTTCCCAAAATTCATCAAGTACAAAAATACTCAGCAATTTTATTTTAGAGGTATCCATGGTCCATTAAAATCATGGTTGTCTTGTGACTTTACTACACTCATGCCATCATTTCAGTAATGGCAATGCAAGCCAGGGAGAAGCAATCACCAACTCCAAATGAGAAACGACAACTCGCTATCCTGAAGGAGGTGTTACATGATAAAGGAGAGGTAAGAAAAGATGCAGATGCCTTTGGTGTCTCCTATTATTTATTCATGACAATGAGGTAGGCGCAGATCCAGAGGGGGGTGCCACGGGTGCTCGCCTCCCCTTTTGGCCAACAAATCTGTAAAATCGACTGTGAAATTATGAAACATGGAGCAAATAATTGAAATTCACCAGATTTCAATGTTTCTAGCACAGGGCGCCCCCTCTTCCCAAATCCTGGATCCGCCGCTGCGAGGTGTCCTTGCAGTTGTCTACAAAGGGAGGTGCCTTTGTCTAGAGTTAGAATCTTGAAACCAGGTGCTGTTTTTTCTGTGTAACCTACCTACCACTTCTACTCTTTGTTTTAGTTGGAGGAAGTTCTGGCTAAATCCGACAAAGCCCTGCTGATGGTGAAGGACATGTTTGGTGACAATCCAATTGTGAGTACCGGTAACTTGATAGTGAGTGCACTCATTGGGCTTGAAGACACTCACTTGGACCTGCAAAAACCTACCATTTTCAGACCTCAAAATATTTTGCCATATAGGTACTGTAAACCGTGAAATTTTCGCGTGCGTTTTATTTTCGCGATTTTCGCGTTCAAGGGTCAAAACGCGAATATAAATCGCGCGAAAATTACTCTTCTTATTATTCTTTTGAAGCTGAAGGGTTCCAATCGCGAATATTTATTCTTCGCGAATTCATAGATCACCAAAATCGCGAACATTTAGCGTCGCGAAAATATCACGGTTTACAGTAAACTTAAACTGCAGTCTTTTATCTGTCTTTAGTCTGCATATTTGAATTTGCTTGGGGCAATATCCTTCCTAAATTTGATATCATTATTACATTGCTTATGAATGTACCATCCCTTTCAGCGATACACTGGTATACCAAATGTAACTGTTGCCCCAGCTCATGAAGAAACTGCTGTTAGGTACGACACCCTTCTATTACGGTAGTCACATTGGGTACTTGCAGTGACAAATCTGGAAGAGTTCAGTCCTAAATGAATTCTTCTCACTTAAAGGAGTACGGTATTGCCACTTTTTCTCGACAGCCGGCGCCACTGTGCCACTCACCAACCCAGGGACCAACGACTTATTGGCGAGTTGACCCGATTTCCTCCGTACATTTTGTAATGCATTTTTGTAGTTCGTGTTACTGCCGCTAGGTGGCTCCCTCTACGTCGGCAGTCAAATAACGCATTTGAGATCCAATACCGTGCTCCTTTAAGAATGGTGATCATCTAGTTTATCCCCTTTCAGTTATTACGACACATTGCCACGGAGACCAGAGTTGAACACCAGCCAACTGGAGCAGCTGAGTGAGACTGTGATGGACAAGAATGCTCTTAATGAGCAGAGGGATCTTTTCTCAGAACGTGAGTCACTGACATCATGAAAGGCCGAGTCCTGCCAGTGTTGTATCAATGAAGAGAACTGGCTTAACCACAAATAAAAAAAAGTTAAAGTTTGTGTTTATAGTCTGATATCAACAAAGGTAGAGGTGTCATCTGACTACACTTTAACCCCAGTCTATCCTGAAACCGTTAAAGTAGAACTCAGATGAGCTGCTCATTCAGCACTACAGTCTGAGCATTTCAGACCGGTACCCATTTATACACGTGGGTGGAGAAAGGCCAGTGAGGCAAAGAGACTTATGCAAAGTCTCACGCCACAGTGAAATTCGAACCCGGGACCCTCTGACCGCTAGTCGGAAACCCGAACCACTACACCACCGTGGCTCCCAAGTGCCACTTGCTACTCACTGCACCGATTTCAAGGTGTGTGGTTAACCACACCTGCTAACTTGCCACAGGTAATTCAAGTTGTGTAGACTGGGCATCATGCCTCCTGTTAGAAGTAGCGTGGAATCTTTCAGATTTCTCCTCTGATGGTGAAGAAATCGGATCTCTAAACTACCAGCCGAAGATGAACCTGAATAGATTCAGAGAACTCCTAGCGGCTGAACAGCAGCAGATGGTCAGGGACGAGCAAAGGACACCAAAGGGAAGAGACGGTAGGTGTTCATAGATACTTTGGGGTGAAAAGCGGCTGCAGAATGTTGGGTAAATGCAAAACACAGAAGTGTGTTGCTGAGTGGAAAAATATGACTGGATCTCACGCTGAAGGGTACCTTTCATACTGAATTTTGTTTTGTTTTTATTCAGGCAGTGGTGATACTGACAGCAACCCGACAATCAATGATTCCCTCAAGGTCAAACGGACCAAACAAATCAACAAGGAAAACATTGAGAATGATCTGTCTGCTCGGAGGTCTCCTCCTGTCAAACAGATGAAGGATTTAAGAAAGGTACATGACTGTTGTCACGATTTAAATCTTCTGTCTTCTTGAGATTTTCTGTGGCTTGGAACTTCAGGCCAATATTTGGCACTGGTACTTGTTGATTTTCAGGACATTTTGCTCTGTCCTGATATATGATGTTGATCTTCAGGACGTCCTTGATTGTTCTTTGGTGAGATGACTCTTATCTTTGCTGAACTCTTTCAGGTGTTAGGCAACCTCCAAAATGAGATAGCAGAATTTGAACGACAGACAGGCAAGGAGGCACCACCCACAACAGAAAAACAACATTCAAATACATTCTCGGGTTATACGTTGGCACTCGTGGATTCAGTGACGCGTCTGACCCATTTCTTGCGTGAGGTACATAACCGTGGTATTATACCTCAAGTTGATCAGATCCGGTTTTACTAAACTGACTGTCTCTGAATAATACCACTGTCATGATTGGTTGCCGGTACGAACTTGGTCAAAAGGGGCTGTTCGTTTTCGTCAGTTGAGGAATCTGAGTTGTGATCCTTGAGAAAATGGAGAAAGCTATGAAGCAGAAAATTGCAGCGATTATTCTGTACAGCACAACAAATAATCCCTGCAATTTGCAAGTGCATAGCTTTTTCCGTTTTTCCAAGGATCACAACTCAAGATTCCTCAAGTGACGAAAACTAACAGCCCCTTTTAAGCGTAGTTTGTTGTAGATTCAAACCAAGGACGTATAAAAACAGGATGATATTTCCTTTCAGAGTGAACTGCGCCTCCAGAATGAAAGAACTGCCCGTGAACAACTCTCAGATGAAGTCAGCCATTTTAGGCAGCTCATCGATGCTCTCACATCAGTAAGTATTTGTGACCCGATCTAGCAAAAGTAGGCGCATGCCGCAACCAAAGAAAGGGTTAACGGCCTTACAACACAATAGCTGAAATGTTCGTCTCTGCAGGTTGACAACAGTAGTGGACAGCAGTGATAATAGTTGAGTAAACAGTGATGATCAGTGTTGACCACCTGCGACAAGCCCCTGCTTTTGCTGGAGCAGGCCACATTTGGCAAGTGTTCTATTTAAATGGTCTCCCAGAGGGAACTTCAGCTTTTCATGGCTGCTAAAATTTCCATTCTGTTTTATAAATTCCTGATATTTTCATCATTTGCAACAAATTTGAAACATGGATGTGACATTTTGCATGTGGTTGTTATCTCAAGCTAGACCAAAAAAAATTTCTTTTTTTCCAGGAACTGATCTCTTGTCGGGAGGACTATTTCCAGCTTCATTCTGAGTTTGAAATGTTCAAGAAAGCAAGTGTTGAACAGATCCAGCAATTGCAGGCAAAAGTGTTTGGTGAGAATTATGTGCCCAAACCGATAGAGAAGCCACCACGAACCAATGAGACATATGCAGTCCAAGGTAAAATTGTCTTATAAGTTTATGTCAGTTTTTGCCTGCTTTTACATGTTGTTGAGGCCCTGGATGAAAAACATATGGTCCATCATCACTGTAATGTTTATTTGTGTACGGTATTGTTGGGAGTACCGTAAACAGACTTTGCAGAATGTAGTTGGTGTGGGCCTTAGTGTTATCTCTTTGTTGTTTGGTTTGATTTGGTGCATTAGACTTGATAGTACAAACTCCTCAAATTATATTTGCAATTTCATCTTTTCCACTCATCTTTTTTCCACTGGGTAGTTTCCCTCCCATGGTTGCCTTGTGATTTCCACAGGCCCTTTGTCCATACCTGTTGTTTCAGTGTCTGTCTGTCCATCCATCCGTTCGTCTCTGTGTGCTCTTGATCTGGTTTGTTACAAGAATGAACGTTGATGACTGTCAAAATGGCAGGTAACTGATGTAGTAGAAATGGGCCTTTATTCATACTGATACTTTCTGCTTTACAGCAGAACCAAAGGTTTCTCCTAGAGAGCAGCCACCTCCGCTGAGTGCAACAATTGCAACTGCCATTCCAGCTCATGTCCACAGTGTACAGCCAGCTGTCATGTTATCGCCACCAAGACAAAGGAACAGTAACAAAAGTTTGTATATTTATTTACGTACGTGTGGGGCAGTGAAAACATTGCCACCAATCATTCCCCCTCTTAGGGTCCATTCTTCATATAGCACAACATCATTCTCACTTTAACTGTGCGGCTTTCACAGGGCACTCACAATTTCCTTCTGATGTAAATTTGTCCATTATTGTTTATAGAGCTAACTTACATAAAGCTATCTTGGATGCTTTTTTGCTATCAAATCGAGAGCTCTCAGGTCTTGATTTGATAGCAAAAAAATGATCTCTTAACACCGAGGCAGATCACAGGCTCCTGGAGGGCTGTAAGTGAGTTTAGAGTTTATCTACCCCATTCGCTCACTTTGTGAGCTCAGGGTGTGTTTTTTGCGAACTGACATTTTTGGGGAAGACACATGCTCTTTACTCACTGACAGCCCTCCCCGGGCCTATTGGCAGATGGAGAAATCAGCTGTCTCTTATGCCCGAGAGGTTCAGTACATTTAGGAAGTTCATTCACTGATCTCAATAAACTGCACCTGATCCAGGACAGTCTTTTCAAAGTCAAATCTTTACATCGATTTGTTGAAAACCTTTTCAGATCTTAGAGAAAACCCAGTTCCTGAAGAGCCTGGGCCCCAGTTGGATGCCAAGCACACAGTGAATGTGACCAAACCAGTGTCACTCATTCATTTGGGCTCTGCCCCGCCCATCACATCACGTGCATCATCACGAGCCGGCGATATCGCCAGCCAGATTGCCGAACTCAGTGCAGAGCATAAACGTGCTCAGGCAAGAATAAAACATCTGCAGGACCTTAACACGGCTTTTGGTGTCAGCACCATGGATAGGTAGGAGCCTTTTCCTGTCAGTATTACTATTTGTGTGGCGGTCTAGGAAAACAGCAGCTGCATGGGATTTAACTCAGAATTGCATACGTTTATCAGTTTTATATTCAGAGAGGAAAGGAGTTGCAAATCGTTTGGAATTATACTCGAAGAAATATGACTTTCGAATCAAGACAATCTAGTCTTATTATGGCTTCACCGAATTTTTGTGATGGTTGTCATTGTAGGCAAGATGGCTCAAGACAATCATCTGTTAAAGAAGACAGCATGTCAACCAGAAAGGACCTTCAGAAAGAGGACCAAGAGGCAGCATTCGGTGACACCCCTCGCAGTGGCGACACCTTACGGAGTGTAGAAAGTCTGATGAGTGACAAGGACGATATCAGGCGACAAATCATGGAATTGAACAAACAACGTGAACGTGCTCAGAATATGATGGAGAAGATTACAAGACAGGAGGCGGAGCTAATGCAGGTCGGTGATTTAGATGCTCGGAATAATCTGGGCTTATATTCATAAAACCTTGCTAGCTTAGTTGGTTGCTAGTTGTGTACATTGGCCTGTACAAACTAGGCACTTTAGTAGGCAACTAAGCCTAGCAAGGTTTTATGAATATGGGCCCTGATGTTCAAGGCATTCTTACCGTTCATCCTCCAAGCATTGAACTTATTGTGGTGCCTGATATTTAGCGAGATGTGGTAGCCTGTATAGCAGGCTAATAAAAATAAAATATTATTAGAGTTACCGGTATTGGAGATTAGTGCCAAATATGATTCTATTAAACCTGTACAAAATATTAGGCAAACAAATGTACAGGCTGCTCTCTTGAACTGTCAGTTTACATTTAGCTCTTTCAAAAGGTTTGGACTTTTCCTAAAAATGAAGACTAAATTCGTTTAATATTGCCATGAAAGGATCACAAATTTATTTCTTCATTTCTTCACTTTGCAGCCATGTGGAGAACCTGAGAAGAGAGAAGGTGTTTCCCCTTCCATTTCTCCTATACCCCCAGAAGGTAGTCTTGCTGTGAATCAGGTAATCTGCCACCCTCACTGAAGAGGCAGGGATGTACTTAAACTAATGAAAGAAAAAATTGTCTTTACATGTCCATGTACCTGTCCTAATAAAGATATTTCTCTGGATTGCCTTGTTTTCCATCCTTGTCATGTTCTTTGTGATTTTCAGGTTTTCAGACTGTGGGCTCTCAGTCTAATCGGCAGAGGGTCCCACGGTTCATGATAGTGCCTTTACAAGTCCTAATAAAAAATATTCTCTGCATCCTTGTCTTCCATCCTTTACATCTCTGCATTGCCTTGTCTTCCATCCTTTACATCAGAGTTACTGTCACATTTCTTTGTAGTTTTAGTGTTTCAAACTGTTTGGTAGAGCCACCAAGGGTCCATGATAGCACCTTCACCAATCCTGTTACATGTATTAATAAAATGTCCCTGCATTGTCTTGTTTTACTTCCTTACTTGAGAGTGACTCTCATGTTCTTTGCATTTCTTGTTTTCGTGTTCCTGACTGTAGGCCCTCTGTCAGATTGGCAGACTACTAGTGTCCGTGATACCACCTTTACCAGTCCTATTTCATGTATTAAAAAGTGTCTTTGTATTGTCTTACATTTTTACTTCAGAGTGACTCGTGTGTTCTTTGAAGTTCTCATTTTTCTGACTGTGGACTCTCAGTCTGATAGACATGACTCCAAGAGTTCATGACAGCACTGCTGTCATGAACTCTTGGGAGCACCTTCACAAGTCCTGTCAAATAAATTCTTTTCATTGCCTTGTTCTTTCCATCATTCTTACATCAGAGTAACCCCATGTCCTTTGTGATTTTCATGTTTAAGTCTGTAACCTTTCAGTCTAACGGGCAGAGAGTTGCCCAGTGTTCATTGCTAGCTCGTAGGCCTAAAAAAATTCCTATACAAATAGAAGTCCTGTGAAATAGATTTCTCTGCACTGATTGTTTCTTATCCCCAGGAAATATTGACTGTCATCATGCCCTTTGTAATTTTCATGTTTCAGACTGTGGACTCCCAGGCTGATGGACAGAGAGTACCAGGGATTATGATAGCACTACCTACAGTGGATCAACATGACAACCATCATCATGACAGCACAGAGCAGCTGGAAATCGATGGAAGATTTGAGAGTGATGAATTGTGAAGCCACTAACAAGACTGTTAAACATTCCAAAAGATT
Organism: Notospermus geniculatus; assembly: GCA_002633025.1. Classification (NCBI taxonomy): domain Eukaryota; kingdom Metazoa; phylum Nemertea; class Pilidiophora; order Heteronemertea; family Lineidae; genus Notospermus; species Notospermus geniculatus. Next base: position 133,543 of record NMRB01000314.1, on the reverse strand, counting down.
TATATGTATGACAGTGATGTTTCTTGTGTACCACATTAAAATAATATTGTACTGATGCAGTCCACACGTACTTCAATATTTTAATTCCCTTGCCCATTGTTTTTGCTATAAATACCTGTAGTAAAAAAAAAACATAATATACTCGTATTACGGTATTCCACTAGATCTGTAGTAAAAAAAACACATAATATACTCGTATTACGGTATTCCACTAGATCTAAGTAATTGTGATGTGGAAAATCTGTGATCAAAACACCGATCAAAATTGCATGAGTTACCGGTGATGCTGAGAGCATCCTAGCAATGAAGCTGCTCCCTCGTATGGACACTACATGTACATTTACATGTAGCTTCTTTTTTTTCATGCAAGTAACTTGTCAACCAAAGTATCCTTTGAGTGTGTTTGTAATCCAGTATTTATCTGGGGCTGGTTCCCGGTTCATCACTACATTGTAATTAGAAGTAAAGCTATGAGTTGCAAGCGATTCAAGTAGCATAATGTTAGAATTTAGCTTTGTTTATAAACTGATGTTTTAGGCCTATGGGGCCATATGCACCAAACTAAGATCGTCTTGAACTCTGGTTGAGCCACAACTTTTTCATTGTCACATCATGGCAAACCTGAACAATTGAGAAGTTGTGGCTCAACCGAAGTTCAAGATAATCTTCGTTTGGTGCATACGGCCCATTATGTTTTAGTGTAGACAGTTCTGCTGGATGCAGGGTCAAATGTAAATGTAATCACCAGTATCCATTGTCCTACTCAAACCTAAGGATATTTTTGATATTATATCACCACAACAAATAAAGCTTTTGTACATGTTTTGTAATGAAATGTTACTTCAGTTCATTTTGCACCAAAAGGCTGATTTTCCCCTTGCCTTGGGTAGCGTCACTTATTCTCTGCAAATAATGATACCAAAAATAGATGAAATTTTTGATGATACTAAAGCTGTGTTCACACTGAAACCGACTTGAAAGCATTTTCCGTAAAACTTTTTACGGAAAACGGTTTCGACCAAAAACGACTGTGCCACACTACAGTCATCAAAGCATTTTCAAAACGGTTGTCGCGCCCGAATGACGTCGAGTCGTTTTGAAACCACTTCTGGAACCGTTTTCATTAAAACGCTTTCAAAACCGTTTTAAGAGGGCTCTAGTGTGGCACACTAAACCGTTTTAACATCTTAAAACGTTTTCAAACCGTTTTAAAAGCCCAGTGTGAACGCAGCTTTTTAGTCTGCAGTTCCCAGTCCAAATGTCCATATCGTCGTTCACCTTGAAGGTGATGGAGAAGACATTCCCCATGGGTCTACTGGAGGCTTGTGTTCATGGATCGTGTATCCGGTACTTTTCTCTACAATTTGGAACTATGTCAGTCGCCCGCCAGATCGCAATCCAATATCCCATAATCTAACTTGAAGGTTTTGCCATAGAACTGTATTGCTGGTCACTGTTCTGTGGACATGGATTGCATATTGTAGTGTTCTCTGCAAATATGGGGATTCGATTAATTCATGGTCGCAATCCAATATTATTCAACAGGACGGTGAAAGAGCAGACATTTTCTGTTCACTGGACTGACCTCAGAAGTCTGTGGACATGGATTGTGGTCTGTTCTTTCCAAATGGGATTTATTGGTCTGCATTTTACCAGACTACTACTATAATCCTGCATCTAGAAGGTGACAGTGCAAACCCCTGTTTACTGCCGTGACCTCTGAAGAACCATGTGCACGTAAGCTGACAAATAATTATTATTCTTGCAGCTCCATTTCTGCACAACCTCCATCCACGGTCAGTACTGGAGATACTTGTTGCCATGTTCTACGTCTTGGTATGGTTATCGCTGTTAGGAGTCATCTTTGCTATAAAGAACCAATCAAGAAATATTTTCATATCATATACATATATTAAATCTTTCAGTCTTTACATATAAATTTACATCATGCGGTTTATAAAATAGAGATTTTGCAAAAGGTCCATTACATCAGATTCCACTGTTGGCACCATCTCTATGCCAGGTCTACCGCTAATTACAAATTAGCGATTCTTAGCTACCCACAAGCCCAGGAAAGCCTAACAAAAGAGCGCACATTTATTCAGTTGCATCCTAAATCCATTCATGAACAGGCATACAGTGCTACATGTTGTGAATACAGTGCTACACAAATGAATAGATCATGCATGTAAAGATGATAATTCACATGTGAATGCCAAATCTGAGGATGTTGCGAGATGGCTACTAGCAACTAGAACATACCATATACCGGTACGCAAATATTTTCGCGGGATAATATTAAACATTTTTTTTCTGTTTCGCATGGATTAATGTTCGCGTCAAGGGCAGGGAAGGGAACTGACTGGATTGTTGGGGGAAACTTTTATGCGTGAATTAATATTCGCGGCGAAATTTTGATTTCGCAAGAATTTTTACACGCGAAAATATTTGCGTATACGGTACATGTATTCCAGAATGGATTAAGGATGACCTTGTATATGAACAATGTACAGATGAGACCAAAGATTTGCATGGTAACATATCCATTAAAATATTCCGTGTGATCGAGGGAAGTTCCCATCGCCAATTTTAAGTTTGCCACCCACCAAATTGACCCAAATTCTTCATTAATGCAATGGAATTTACAATAATCGGCCAAGATAATCAATTTTTCCATCAAATGCAGTGACCTCTACTACGGTAAATGTACCCGATAAAACTTGATGTAAAGCAACCCATTTCATAAAATATCTAACACAACATTGAGAATTTCTTAAGCACATTAAATGAGATAAAATAAATTGGCAACAGCACTTAAAGCAGGAGTATCTATAACAATTAACAATGACTGAAGCTGCGGTGATTGATCAAAATGTACCTTGAAATGACAATTAATAGGTATTTACAAATCTCACGAGAAAATAGAGAAAAATATTTTTGCGTGTACATACACAATTACAAAGTTACTTTATGTAACAATGTCAATTATTCATTCAAATATCGAAGTCCTGGCTCATAACCAGGCATAAGTAAAATCCCATGCTGACTGCAATGCCCTGTGTGAATTTTCAAACAAGCAACACCGAATTTTCCAAAAAAAAATCAGAATTTGGTTCTCCCAGTGGTGTGCAGATAAGTCAAATGATACAACAATGAGAAAAATATTTTTTTAAATACCCGTAGTTAGGGAGTCACGTGAAAACTGACCACTGGAACATGAATTAAGAGGTATTCAATTTTTTGTAACATTAAATGCATCCTTTATCTCATGTTGCAGTGTTTGGCAAACATACATACCTTCGTCTGCGAATGAGTTGCTATGCATTGCATTGAAGACACACGACTGACAATTCATAAGTAGTGCAATATTCATAAGTAGCTGTCCATGTATACATACCTACCTACATGTGTGCATGTTGGGACATATTTTTTGAAACAGATAGATCCATACTAAATACTCCTTTGCCAATTTCGTCAGCAAAATCTGACAGACAGAGAGAACAATGCATCTGCCTGAGACATTAAGGGCGGCGCACACGTGCAACTACTAAAACGGGGGCGACTACTACATCACATGCGATAATTACCTTTGAGGTCGATCAGTGATGTCCTCCACGACATCACTGATCTTCCAAGGAAGCATTTGTCGCAAACAAGTCAACAAAAACTAAAATTATGTTTAGTTGCTGCTGTGGTCGCATGGCCAGTCGCCTAGAAAACAGCTCAAAAAATCGCCAGTGTGCACCGCCCTTAAAAAGCACTGTTGATCAAAACTGAAGAGGATCACTTTCCGTAATGAAGGGCGTCGGACGCAAACGCCTGATCACAGCGTCACAGTCGCCTCACATGAGCCACTGGTGCCAGTCACTAGGACATGGGGGGTCATCAAAATGACCAGGGCCATATTTAGCGAGGGGCAGTTGCCTCTCCAGAACCAACCAAAAAACGTGATTTTCATGCAGAATTTGTAGATGCCACTTGAAGTTGGAGGGAGACGGCCCCCTTGAAACCAAACCATTGTCACAGTGCAAGTGCTCATCTCAGAAAATTGACAAAGAAGTCCAGTACAAGTGTACAGGAAACTTAAGACTAGGCTTTCCTGGGATTACAACACATTGCTTTCACAACCTGCAATATCTATACGGTATTTAAATCAAGAGAAACAACAAGCATGGACATGATATACTAACTAGTAATTATGAGCTTATTAGCGAGGTTTAGCACCTTTCCGACTCCGACTTAAACTACAAGAATGAATTGCAGTCCGCAATGGACATCCTTGATAAAAACGATTTGATAGACATTTTCAATTCGTCAAACACCATAAATTGAAGGCAGAAAATTTTGGCCTTATAAAGGGGAAGTGTGGATAAATAATGAATACAGTGGAACCCCGGTCGACGACCACCCCTATAACGCGACCACCCCGGAAAGACGACCAGTTTTCAA